>JAPTJF010000236.1:0-63553 GCA_029339195.1 Micractinium sp. NFX-FRZ
CCCTGCTGGCGCTGGCGATGCAGGGGGGTGCTAACTGGCGTCCTGGCATTTCCCTCCACCCTGCGCACCGCCTTCTCATCAGCCCAACCTCTCCCTTGACTCCATCCTCAGCAATCACAGCACTAGATGGCATTTAATCATCTAAGCATTGCAGGTGAATTTCCGTCGTTTCATGGCAATGCAATGACATACGGTGGCCGGCCAGGGAGCATCGGACTGCTCACCCCGTCCCGCTGTGCTTGGCGCGCTTGTGGTCCGGCGAGGCAGTGGGGCTCTGCCGCGCTCCGCTGCCGCTGGCCCCTGCCCCGCTGCCCGTGCCGCCAGACCCTCCCACCCAACGCATGCATCCCAATTCCTGGCGATCCGCATAGGGAGGCACCTGCAAACATCAGGGCAGGGCGGGGAGGGGCCGGGGACGGAGGGCGGGCCTGGGAGCGTGCCAGTACATTGGCGGGGACGACCAAGCAACGGACCGGCCTGATGCACACCGCACGTGCGGTGTCTGCCACCTAGCACCTGCTGGCGAAGGTTTGGCGCTGGCGAGGGTTTGGCATCGAGGCCTGGGATCCCCGCAGTGCCTGGCATGGTCTGCTGCCAGGGCTGTGTGATGCACCGTGCACCAGCGCAGGCAGGGACCCCGGGTGCGCCGGCATGTGTGGACCAGCATGCAAAGTGGCAAAGAACCCTTTCAGACCACCACCTTGCCCCTTGCGCCGCTGCGCTCCGGGCTCCACGGCCCCACCACCCCCACCGTGCACGGCTCTCAAACCCACGGCCGCCCCCGTCACAGCGGCTGACGCATAGCAGGACTTAACGCCCCACCGCACACCCCACCAGCAGCAGCACACCTCTGCCACGATGCCCACCGAGCAGTAGAACTCGCTCTCTGCGACCGGGTGATTCCCTGAAGGCGTGCAGGGTGCAGGATGGCACAGGGCGGCGCTCGGCAAGAGCATGGATAACCAGTTCGGAGGGGTTGAGGGCAGGTGTGTGGCGGACGCCCTGCAGCCGCCACTAGGGGTGATCTGCCGCTGGTGTGCCCGCCTGTGGCTGGGTGATTTGCCTGTGGTGTGCATGCTCGGCTGGCTGATCTGCCTGCAGCTGCCCGGGCCCACAGAGGCCATCAAGTGGGAAGCTGTCACCACCTGCAGCCCCTGCCCTCCACTTATGTAATACAGACGTGGCATGACCGGGCGCACGGCTGGCACCCCCCTGCCCCCAAGCCTGTCATCTCCCTTGGCACTAACCAAAGTAGAACTTGTAGCGCGCACCCACCACCCACTCAGAGAAGGCCTCCTTGCCTCCCAACCAAAAGATGCTGCAGGTCACAGGGGAGCAGCGCCAGCGGTGAGCACCCACGCACTCATGCCTTCAAATCTAGTAAGGCACGGGGAGAGAAGTCCACGCGTCTGCAAAAGGCTGTCAGCGGCACCTTTTGTGCAACGGACTGGATGGAACTCCTTGGTGCCTTGCCTGGTGTCCTTCTGTGCCTCCATCTCCTCCTGCAGCCAGCTCATCTCCCACTCCTGGGTGTAGTCGTCCTCGCCGCCGGCCGCCAGGTGCCCGGGCAGGATGCGGCCCACCAGGGGCGCCCTGAGGAATGCCTCATACTCCTGCTCGTCCTCGAAAGCCTCCTCCATGCCCATGCCCTCCTCATAGAACCCCTCATCCTGGCAGGGGGGCAAAAGCAGCAGCCAATCACAGTCGAGCTGCTGTTGAGGGTACATCCTTGCTCGTCCCAGGAATGGTGGCTCTCAAGAGAGGCTCCCTGAGGTGGCTTCAATGGACAGGCGCCCTATCGAGAGGCAGCATGCCTGCTCACCTTCCAGGCGCGCACGATTTCGAAGGGCACATGCAGCGCCTCGAGGACGCACACCAAGGTGTCATCCTCCCCTTTCAGCAGCGGGCGCATGCCCTGCAGCAGGCGCACGCGTGCATTAGGATTCACGTGCAGTTCAGCCAAGGGCCTGCACGCATGGCAGGAGCGGTGCAGGCTGGCGCTCCTGTGCTCCTGGCACCATGCACAGCAAGCAATACCGCAAGCAGCGGCAGAGAAGGGGTGCAGCAGGGGTGCGAGCACTGCGCGCGCCAGGTGGCAGGAAGCGGAGCGGACACCAGGGGTGCCCGCTCACCTCCTCGGTGATGCCCTCCACCAGAGAGTTGGGGTAGGCATGCGCGCAGGGGAAGCCCAGCCGGCCGCCATTCACCATGAAGCTGTTGCTATCAAGCGCGGACCGGAGCGCCTGCAGCAGCGGGCCGGCGCTGCCGGGCAGGCTGCGCACCGGCTCCGCTGCACCGGCAGGGCAGGGCGGGCCCCAGAGGAGGCAGGCAGCTCGTGATTGCAGATGTGGAGAGGGGGGCCGTGAGGGAGCGGAACTGCCGCCGCGCAGCGCAGGTGCACAGCTGCTGGGCATGCTGTGCACGCTGTGCATGCTGGGCCTGCTGGGAAGCGGCACACCGTGCGCGCTTTGCGCCCCTGCACCAGCCAGACCATGCCATGCAAGCTGCCAGTGAATGCACGCACGCTGGCGCCCTCCCGCAGCTTAGCTGGCACCCACCTGGTCGAGCAAATATCTCGTAGGAGAGCGTGACACGTGCGCCGTCGGTCACAGGCAGCACCTCGTGAAGGCAGTCTGAAAAGAAGGCCGCCCACTGCACCTCCCCCTCTGCCGCTCCCTCGCCCCACTCGTACACCACGCTGCACCCACGGTGCGACACCCGCAGGCCTCCGCCGGCGTGCGCCACCGGCAGGCAGACCACCAGGGAGGCCACAAAGCCGGGGTCTCCACGCGGGGTGTCGCGGTGCGGGCGGAACATTCCCCCAGGGGCGTAGACGTTGAGGGCATGCATATTTGCAGTGGGCAGCTCTGCGCCGGGCAGCAACATGCGCTGCACCGCCTGCAGCACGCCGCTGTGCTGTCCCAGGTCGAACTGGGGGAAGATGCGGGCGGCTGGGAGGGCCAGGGCGCGGCGGTAGCTCTCATCCAGCACTGCAGCGCAGGGGACGTGGGGGAGCGGGGCGGGGAGGCAAGAGGGGTCATTGTGTTGTGCAGGATCCAAACGCGAGCTGCGTCTTGCCAGCGCCAGTTCCCTTGCCAGCCACGCCGCCTGCTGCACCGCTGCTAGCAGACGCGTGTTCGCAACCGAGCTCACCACCGCCCCACAGGGGCCCTCACCCGCCTCCTTCCCCTTGCCAAAGGAGGCCGGCTTGCACGCCGCCTGCAGCGCCGCCAGCGCCTCCTACCCGCCGTCTGGGAAGCACACTGTCAGGAGCTGCTCCCCACCGCTGCCGCCGGCGCCGGCGCCAGCGGAGCCCTCGGCCTGCAGCGCCAGCGCCACGGGCAGGCGCCCCAGGGTGCCCCCCACACTGAACGCCGCGCCCACGCTCTGGGAGGCCTGCCCGATTCCCTTGAGCACCTGCTGCTCTGCCAGGCGCAGCAGTGAGGGCGGGCCGTAGTGGGTCCACGTGCCGTCGCTGCCGCCGCTGGCGGGAGGCGACGCGGGCTCCGAGGGCCCCTGGCTGCCACCCTCCAAGGAGTCCTCGCCGGCTGTATTGCAAGAGGGGACAGGTGGGGCCAGGTTGTGGTTTGCCAATTGCAAGGTGTCAGCCTCAAATTGACCAACCAGGTAATGTTGTAGGGCAGGCAGGGTGCGTCCGTGGGATGGCCGGGAGGAAGCGGCACCTGCACCTCCCACCCCACCCCACCCCACCCCCACCTTCGAGCGGCGCCGGTGCCGGCTCTGCGCCCTCGCCCGCCCCAGCGGCCGGTGCTGCCGCTGCATGCTGCTCAGGCTCCATGGCTGAGCGAGGGGAGGAGAGCCGGATCGAAACAAGGTCGGAGGGAAGGCGTTGCTGCAGCAGCGGCTCTTGGACGTGTGGTGCAGGGCTGGAAGCGGCGCTGGCTTCTTCCCTGTTGCAAAGAAGAGTGGAAGATCTGTCGAGGCTTAGGGGCTCCGACACCATTGGCATGTCTGCCACCTCACCACTCCCGCCGTGGCCGCCGCCCTCCCTGCTGGCGCTGGCGATGCAGGGGGGCGCTAGCTGGCGTCCTGGCATACCCTCCACCCTGCGCACCGCCTGTTCCGGCAGCCTGAAGACTATCGATGCCCAGACCGAGCCCCAAACAAGCCATGTGGGAAGAGGTAGCTGCTCTGCTCTATGCCCGCTGCCTTGCATGGTGTGGCACGCTGGCACCGCTGCACGCAATGTGTCGGGGCTCTTGGTGCCAGGCTCTGACAGAGCGGGGAGCTAGTGCAACAAAGAAGAGGGAGGCAGAGGCGCGGGGCCCGGTGCAGCATGGTGCGCACCCAACAACAGCGGCAGCGGCACACAAACGCACGCGACGGTGGCCTCGCAATCACATGGCTCCGATCAAAGGTGGCCTTCTGTGGCCCACACGAGGCAGCACCAGTGTGCTGCAGAGGCTTCCCTGAAAGTCTCAGCAGGCTCCAGAGGCTCCCCCAAAAGTGCACAACAGGCCTGCCGAGCTGTTCACTCGTCGTCGTCGCTGTCAAAGGTGACCTTTGTTGCCTTTTGGCTGTGGTCCACATCCTTGAAGTGCGCGCCATACAGCTTGCTCTCCTTCTTCTTCACTGCAGGCGGTTGGAAAGGAACACAGGGGGGAAGGGGTGGTGAGGCGGCGCCAAACGCGTGGCTGGGCTGCCCGCCTGCACGGCAGCAGGCCGGCGGGACACCGTGGCAGGCAGCGGGCAGCGCAGGAGGCACGTTGTGGCCGGCGGTGACGTGGCAGCTTCCGCCACGTCAGCACACGTCGCTGCTAACCTGTTGCCCCATTGCACCCACTTGCTCGCCCCACATCGCCTCCGCCAACACGTTATCACCCCTGCTGACAGCGCTGCCACGTCAGCACACACGCCCCTTGCTGACCTGTCGTGCCAAACTTGAGCAGCTCCTCTGGCACCGCCTGCTTCGCCTCCCGCAGCACATTGATCAGCTCCCCCGCGCGTGGCTTGTCGTTGGCCCCCACAAAGAAGGTGTGGGCGTTGCCTGCACGTGGGGTGCGAAAGCGGGGCTCAGACAGGTGTGGGGAGCAGCTTTCATGGGGGTTGAGGCGCATGTGTGAGCGCCCACAAAAGAAGCTGCGGGCTCAATGGGTGTAGTGTAAAGGTCAAGGGTTGGAGTGGGGTAGGGGGAGGGGTGCAGCGCGGCATGTTGAGGGGTAGCTGCTGCCACCGAGTGTCCACGTCCGCTGTGCCTCCCCGCCTCCCCAGCCCCTGTTGGTAAGGCAGCACCCACCTGTCTTGCCGGCGCGGCCGGTGCGGCCGATGCGGTGCACGTAGTCCTCGGTTGTGAGGGGGAAGGAGTAGTTGAGGACGAACTGCGGCACACGCGGGGGGGTGGGGAGGTCAGTGTATTACAATACCCGTACAGTAGAGGACTGGGGACAGCAGCAGAACAGCGGCGTGGTATCGCCAAGGAGTATTGGAAGACGAGCTGCAGTACAGCGGGAGAACATGGATTTGGATGTCAAACACAATGCGCACACAGGAACAAAGAAACTGCACACCCCAGCACGCACCTCGACATCTGGGATGTCCAGGCCGCGTGCCGCCACGTCTGTCGCCACCAGCAGCGGCACCTTGCCGCTCTTGAACTGCTCCACGGCCGCGCTGCGCTGCACCTGGGAGATATCGCCGTGGATGGCCACCGCCTGCGGGCATGGAAGAAAAAGGAGGCACGGCTGGGGGTTGGAACGAGCACAGTACTGTAGGCTATGCCGGTGGATGGCCACCACTGGTGGGGTGCGATGGTGGGGGCGGGGGCAAGGAGTGGTTGGGAGCCGTGCCTGAGGACTGTCTGCCCCAGAAGGTTGAAGCATTTCGAAACGTACACATCTGAACGCCCGCCAAAACACAGCCAGCCAGCCAGATGTGCGCACCGCTGAAAGGCCGCCCACCCAGGCAGCCAGGCAGCTTCCACGCACCTTCCAGCCCTTGCGCTGCAGGAACTGCTCCACCCGCACCGCCTCCTTCTTGTACAGCACAAAGATGATGACGCGGTTGGAGCGGGACTTGTGGTACTTCTGCAGCAGCTCGTGGATGCGCCCGTCACGCACCCGGTCCTCAATCACCTCCACCACCTGAGGGGGGGGCAGGGAGAAGGAGGCAAGCAAGAAAGTGAGCTCGAGGTACTGCTGCAGCAGCAGCTTGTGGGTGCTGTTGCCCCAGGCCAGTCCTCAATCACATCCACCACGTGAGGGGGGGCAGGGGGGGCAAGACAGGCCATACGCTCATGATCGGGTGCTACAGCAGCAGCATCTAGAAAGCGCCCGTCTCGCGCACAGCCCTCAGTCACTCTGCCTGGGTACTCTCCCAGGGTGTCCCCAAACCGCGTGCTCCCCAGGGGAATCCCCGTGCCTGCACCCCGCCTGCGTGACGCGGCATGAAGCAGCCCATACCACGGCATGCACCCCCTGGCCCACCTGCGTGACGCTGTGCGAGGCAGGCAAGTGCTGACCGCCGGCTGTGACACCACCCTCCCCCTCCTCCGTCCTCACTCACCATCTCCCCGTCCTCGCACTTCCATCCACACCCACCCCCCTCGCCCACCTGCGTGACACTGCCCGAGGCAGCCAAGTGCTGCACGCCGGCTATTTGATTGCCCCATCGACACCTCGCCATCGTCCTCCCGTTACAACCACACCCACCTGCGTGACGCTGTGCGAGGCGGCCAGGTCCTGGGATCCAATGATGACCTTGACCGGGTTGCACAGGAAGTCGGCCGCCAGCTTCCTGTAGGGGTAGGACAGTTTGAGGTGTATTGGGTGTGAGGTGAGGGCCGGTTGGCGCGACAGGCAGCAGGGCTGGGCACGGAGCATGCGGTGTGCGGACGGCGCGGCAGGCGCAGCAGGCGATAACATGCACCAGCGCAGCGCAACACAGCGCAGCACGACGCAGCGCAGCACAGCGCACCGCTGCGCAGCGCGCCTGATGACGGCAGCCCCAAGTGGCGGTGGACTTGACCCGCAGCACAGCGCAGCCAAACCACAGCATGGCGCAGCGCACCGCAGCATGCCCCAGCGCACCTGATGACGGGCGGCCAAGTGGCGCTGAACATGAGTGTCTGCCGGTCTGCCCGCGTCTTGCCGGCAATCGCCCTGCACCAGGCACAGGCGAAAAGCAACACCGGAGCATGAGCGTGTGTGCAGAACCGCCTGGGGTCGGCCAGCCATGCCCCGGCGCCAGAAGCGGGGAGTGGAACAGAGGACGCGCACAAACAAACGCTGCCAAAATGTAAGGCCTTGTCCCCCACATGCGGTGAGGAAGTCCAAATGAGCAATGACTGAATGGGACGAACACAAGAAAGAGGCTCACCACTGTGCATCTCAACACCCAGGTGCAGTTAAAAGGGCATGAAAGAAAGAAGCAGAGCAGTCCCACCGGATGTGTGGCTCAAAGCCCGGGGTGGGGTGTAATGAATAAGCTGGGTGGTGTAAATGATAGGCAGATTAAAGCGAGCAGCCTCACCGGATGTGTGGCTCAAAGCCCAGGTCCAGCATGCGGTCGGCCTCGTCCAGCACCAGGTACGACACCTCGTCCAGCCTGGAGGGGGGCGGTACAGGTGGCCGGTGGGGCAGTACATGCGTCAGCATGCAGGCAGCTGCCAGCGTGTCAGGGTGCCTGCTCCGCCCCCAAGGCGCGACATCTTGCCCAAGGCGGCACTGCGACACGCGGGCGCCGGGTCCATGCGGCATTGTGCCGCAACCTCACGCCGCCTGGGGTGTGTCACTTGCCACCCCCACCCTCCCCCCTGCAAGCCACTCACTTGCAGGCGCCGTCGTTCATGAGGTCTTCCAGCCGCCCGGGGGTGGCCACCACAATGGCGGCCCCCTTGCGCAGCGCCATGACTTGGTCGCGCTTGGGCACGCCGCCATACACGCACACCGTGCTGCAGGATTCAACAGAGCGTGGGAAGGTGTGGGCGGCAGCATTTTAACAGTGCCAAGTGGAAAGGGCGGGGCTGGGGGGGCGCACAAGGCGGCGAGTGACGACGTCGGCGGCAGCTGGGAGGGCAGCAGGCTTGCCGACGCCCTTCTGAGGCGCACCGTGTAGCGCCATACAACACACCCTACTCCACTCCGGCTGCCCGCCTACTGCAGCACTGCGCAGCACAGCACTGTGCATCACTGAGCAGCACAACACAGCACAGCACAGCACAGCACACACAGCGCACCTGACGCCGCACTGGCTGCCCGCCTCCTCCAGCACCGCGTTGATCTGGCAGGCCAGCTCGCGGGTGGGCGCAATCACCAGCGCCACCGGCTTCTTGCCTGCAACACAACACAGGGTGCCAGGAAGTGAGCACAAGGGTATTAGAAAAAGATGCCGGATCGAAAAGCGTTCACCAGCGCTGCAGGCTTCTTGCCTGCATTTTTAAGGCAAGCGTGGCGGGGTCAAGCGAGGGGTGCTCCCTACCTGCAGTGACATCTTGCAAATGTAGCAGCAAGAAAACAGCAGACAGGGGGGCATGATGTGGCCGGCTCGCTTCCCGAGCACCATTCCCCATCCCCCGCCCGCCGGCAGCGAGCCGCCTGCTATGCCAGCCCACCCACCTGACGCCACGCCTGCATCCCGCTGCGCGCGGATGTGTCGGATCGCCGGCAGGCCAAACGCCAGGGTCTTGCCTGCGGGGATGACACGAGGCACAACATCAGCATGTTGTACTGGGAGCAGGGGCTTGCTCACCGCTGCTTGTGGCGGCGATGCTGACTACGTCCCCCGGCAACCCACCACATCAGCTTTGAAAGTATGCATTGTGTACGCGGCAGGCCTGCTCACCGCTGCCAGTGGCGGCGATGCCAATCACGTCGCGCCCGCTCAGCGCGATGGGCAGGCACTGCGCCTGGATGGGGGAGGGCTGCTGGAAGGTACGGGTGGCGTGGAGCTCCTCAGAAGAGAGGCCTGCAGGTGGGGGAGGGGGAGGATGAGCAGGTGGGTGGGGTGGAGGGTGGGATAGAGGGTGGGGGTGGGGGGTGGGAGTTGTGTGCTGGACGTGGGTGACTGAACACGCCTGCCTGCCTGCAGCGGGGCTAGGCGTGCTGCCTGGCAGGACGCGCACCCGCCCCTCCCACACCCCCGCTGAGGGCACCCATAGCTTTGTGCGCTGTGGCTGCACCAGGACGCCGTGCGCACGATACGCAGCACCTCTGCTGGGTGCCCCCCTCCTCACCCCCACTGAGGGCTCGCTGCACCGGAACCCCACTCGCACAATACCCGGCACCTCTCCTGGGTGCCCCCCTCCTCACCCCCACTGAGGGCAGCCCGGGCTCCCTGCACCGGAACCGCCATAAAACCAGCACCTCTGCTGGGTGGCCCCCCTCCCTCCTCACCCGACTGCGCAAAGCTGGTGATGGGGTTGAGGGAGCAGCCCTCCACAACGGTCTGACGCTCCTTGCGCCAGCTGTCCACCGCCGCCGCCTTCATCCCCGCCACCTCAGCAGACTCGCTGTACTGCGCCTTGAGCAGCGGCGGGCGGGTGGCCGCCAGCTGGCGGTCCCCCACCTCTGCCATGCCGCCGCTGCTGCCCGCCGCCGCCGCCGTCGCTGCCTTGCCCTTCTTGGCCTTCTTGGCGGCCGGCGGCTGCTCCTGCTGCTCCTGCTGCTTGGGGACGGGCGCGGCGGCTGCCGCCTCGCCGCCTCCCTGCGACTTGCGCTTCTTCTGCTTGCCGCCGCTGCTGGCGGGGGCGGCCTGCTCCGCCGTCGCGTCGCCGCCGTCGCTGCCGCTGCCGTCGGCGCCGCCAGTGCTGGCGGCCTTGAGATCCTTGGCCTTCTTCTTCAGAGCCTTAAGCTCTGCGGTACCGGCAGCATCCAGCTGGCCGGTGGAAGCCACCTTCTTAAGCTTCTTGATCTGCTTCTTCACAGCCTTGTGCTCCGCCTCTGCCGCTGCCGGCTGTAGCGGGATCGCCATTGTGTGGGCTGTTGCTGTTGCTGGCTGCCAGCGACCGCCTCAGCAGTGCTCCCTGCCTGCGCCGGTCCTGTCTGGTGTGGGTGCACACGCCCTGCAAGCGTGCGGCGGAAGGGGGCGGCGGCGGTGGGCGCTGGCGGGGGTGGCCAAGGCGCTGCCGCCCCACCGCTGGCAGCTTGTGCTCCTGCTGCTGCCCAAGCTCCGCGGCTTCCACGTTTCCGGCAAATTGCAGGGTGCGCCTGCCCCAAACAGAATGACCCAGCGTTGCAGAGTTTGCCCGCCGCCACTGTTTCTCCCCACCCCCACCAAGAGCATGCATGGCGGAAGCTGGGATAAATTGCAGGGCCTCCGAACGAGATGCCAGCCTACCTGGGGTGCTTCAACAGACGAAGGAAGCGCACTTCAGGACTGCGCCGCCAAAATGAGCTGGGCGCTGCTGTGGGGCTTGTGGACTGGACTAGCGGGCTGGCAGTCAACACTGAGGCTGCTGGTCAGCCTGAAAGAGGGCTGCGCCGTCGGGAAGCTCGGGCAAGGGGCAAGGGGCTCGGCGCCGGCGCCTCGCGGTCTGCATGAGGTGCTCAAACCCTGCCCCCAGCATGAGGAGGCTCCCTGCCCATCTGCCAGTGTGCGATCACAGCAGACCTCCGAGCTTTGGTGAAATCGGGAAGTCGGGGATCATGGTGCCCTCTGAGAGATGAGTTTTGCTTGCAGCCTGCAGCGGCCGGGAGCACGCAGCAGTGAGGTCATGATCCCGTCTCGTCTTCTCGGCAGTCTGCGTCGGACGGCTTGCAGCCGGCGAGGCGGGCTGCCTGCCGCCGCCGCCGCTGGCAGTGCCGGCGGCGGCAGCTACGACAGAAGCAGCTCTTACTCGAGTGGCAGCGAGGAGGAGGGGCACGTTTTCCAGGCGCAGCCGCCACCCTTGCGCACACCACGTAAAGGGCAGCAGGAGCAGCAGCAGCCGCCAGCGCGGTTGCAGCAGCAGCAATCGCAGCCCGCAGCAGGCGCCAGTGGGGCGTCTGCGGCGGTGCAACGGAGCGGCGGCGTCAGCAACTCCCGTCGGCGGCAGAATGGCGGCAACACCGTGGCGTACAGCCCCCGCTTTGAGGGCCCCTTCTACTCAACCCAGCCAACCAACATGGAGAGCGGGGTGGTGCACGGTGCCAAGGTGGTGAGTTAGTGATGACACCCCGCCGCTGGTGGCACCTTGGCGAGGTGGAAGCGGGCACGTCGTAGTGAGGCAAACACCTGTGGGCGGCCCGGCAGCGCCGGTTGCCCGCCGTGCACGGGCGCTCCTGAATGCTGCACCCCTGCTTGCCTGTGCTGCAAGGCGCAAGCGTGCAGCAGGCTGTCCCACCACCACCACCTGGGCCTCTGCCCCTGCCTCCTGTCGCCCATGCCCATGCCTATGTCCACACCCTCCTGTGCTGGGGATGCATCACCTGCTATCACATTGCCTGCACATCACTGCCTTCGCCGCCTCACCCCCTCTGCAGGCCTGGGCAGACAGCCTGTCCACCCTGAAGCTGCGGCGGCGCTGCAACCTGGTGTGGGACCAAGGACACCCCACGTGCGCTCCTGGGCAGACTTTTGTTGCTGAGTGTGGTTGGTTGGGCTTGCGGGCGGGCAGGCTGGCCCAGCCCCGTACGCGGGGTGTGGGCAGGCGTGGGCGACCGGGGGGGAGCCTGGTGGGGCGGGGCGTCGTGGCAGGGCGACCTCTGCTTCTTGTGCCACGTCATGCTGTGCTGTGCTGTGTGCTGGCATGCTGCGGGGAGGCCCGGCGCTGCAGTGGAAGGGCAAGAGTGGTCGGTGCGGATAGAGAACAGAGTCGGGTCCCATTTGGGCTTATGATGTATCATGTACGTAACCTTTTCCTTGACAATCTATTCTCATGCATGCGGTTGCAGGTGCGTGCTGATTGTGAAGAAGCCGGGCGACCAAGCGGCCTCCCACAAGCTACGAGAGATTGCGGCCTGGTGAGCACCTGCCGCCACTGCTCATGTGTGCACACTGGCAGCGCTACCTGCACAGCTGTTGTTGTGCCTGTTCACCTCCCTGGGTCCGCCCTACGCATGCCTGCATGCCGCGCGCTTCGCACCAGCACCCTACAGCAGGCTCAAGGCCCTCCAACCTGACCAGCTGCCTCCACGTGTGTCTCATGCCTCCTTTCCATGCATGTGTCTTCTCTTATGAACGCGCAGGCTCAAGTCGCACGGCCTGCAGGTGTTGGTGGAGCGGCCCGTGGCGCAGGCGGAGTTTTCGGAGTTTGAGGCGTTCCAGGCGGGGACGCACTCGGGAAAGGTGGACCTGTGCATCACACTGGGAGGTGGGCCGCTGAGAACACCACACTCAGGCTTTCGCTGCTTCGGGGGGGGGGGGGCGGCGCACGTCAAGGATTGGGAGGCGTTCTGGGCCAGGGATGCACGCTGGCTCGGTTCGGACGGCGCCCCAATCCACAGCACTGTGCATCACAGCGGGGTGTGGGCAGGGCAGGCCATTCGAAGGGGCCTGCTGCCGGCTTTTGTGCCTGCCCGCCAGCCTGCCTGCTCGCACGCTCGCATTCCTGCCTATCACCCCGGCTACCCGGCTGCCCTCTAGCCCGCACATCTGCCCATCTTCCCCTCTGCCCGACCAGCCATTTGCACGGATGGCACCATGCTGCACCTGGCCTCCCTCTTCCCGGAGACACACGCACCGACAGCAGCTGCCACCTGGCATCATCACCCGAGTTTGCCCTCCCGCCCCTCGCCCGCCTGCCCTGCAGGGGACGGCACCGTGCTGCACCTGGCCTCCTTGTTCACCGAGGACGAGCCGCTGCCGCCTGTCATCAGCTTTGCCATGGGCACGCTCGGCTTCCTCACGCCCTTCAGCGCCGGCATGGTGAGCCTGGGGGGCGCGTGCGCAGGGCCTGGCACCGTTGCCTTGCTGTCGGGCACCTGTTCGTACCTCTGCATGTGCTCGCGCGGCTGTGCCCGGGCTGATGTGCCGCCACTGATGCCACCTGGCCGGGCTTTGCCTGCCCACCCTGCTGCGCATGCTACCGTGCTGTTGTGCTTGCTGTCGCGCCTGCTGTCGCGCCTGATTTGGAGGACGGCCAGCGTGTTTGGCCCCTGCCCGTTCCGGCCTCCCCTCCGCCCACCCTGCTGCTGCCCCTTGCCATACGCCCGCACCGTGCTGTTGCGATGTTCGAAGAGCAATGTGGTGACTTTCTCCTTCCTGCCCCTCGCTGCTGCCCCCTGCCGCAGGCCCGCACTGTGCTGTCGCGCCTGCTGTGGCCCCCCTGGGAGGGGGAGCCCGTGTTTTGCACGCTGAGGAGCCGCAAGCAATGCGAGGTGCACTGGTGAGCATCCCCCTCCCCCTCCCCCTTATTCCCTTACTGTGGATGGATGTTTAGCTTAGTTTAGCCGCCTGCGCACCGCAGCCTCCCGGGGTGTGGCCACCTGGGCAGAAATGGCACCAGTGGGGGACAGCCCCTGGCGGCAGAGTGGGACAAAAGGGGTGGAGTGTGGCGCCAGGCGTGCCTGGGGCTGCTGGGCGCCGAAAAAGGGAGGGCGCTGTGCCTGATCCAGGCAGCAGGCATCCTCCCTAGTGGGCGCTGTGCTTGACCCGGGCGGCACGCATGACATTGGGTGGGGGCATCAGGCAGGGTGCATCTCCTGCCAGGCTGAGCTGCTCGCTGGTAAAGCGGGACGTGAGGCGCCCCTTCCTCCCTTCCTTCCCTCCTTCCCTCCTTCCTTCCTTCCTTCTTCTCCCTTTTGCACCGCGTGTTCGTGCGTCTCAACAGAGCTCGCCCTGCCTGCCTGGCGCCCTACTGCCTGGCGCCCTCCCCTCCTTGCAGGGGCGGCCAGCTGCAGCGGGTGCACCACGTGCTCAACGAGTGCCTGATTGACAGGTGGGCTGGGCAAACTGTATGCATTGCTTTCCTTGTTCTCCCTTCGGACGGGCGGTGCATGCGGCGGGCAGGCAACCCCGGGCACACGGAGTGGCGGCGGGAAGGGGCATGTAGTCGCAACTGCGCAATGTCGCAGCCACAAATAGCACGACCACCTTTAAACCCTGTCCCACCAACCCACTGAGATTCCCTTCTACCCCCCGCAGAGGCGCCTCCCCGGCCATGGTGCAGCTGGAGTGCTTTGTGGACGGCAGCCACATCACCACCGCACAGGTGGGCGTGCTGTGCCGTGCTGTGCCATGCTGTGGCCTGCCATGCTGCGCAAGGTGCTATGTCACCCACAGGGTCTCGTGGGCAGCAGCCAGCCGACCATCTCATCTGCAAGCCCAGCTGCTGCAGCTGTCCTACACCCCATGTCTGCGAGGCCCACTTCTGCCTCTGCAAATTATAGTTCTCCTGCCCTCGGCCCCCCCGGCTGACGGCCACATCATCTCCCCCCCCCCCCCCACGGCCTCTGCTCTCATGGGCTGACCTGTTCGTTCGATTAATTCGATCCTTTCCCCTCGACGTCCACATCAATTCCCCCCCCCCCCCTCCCCCCCCAGCGGCCTCTGCTCTCATGGGCTGACCTGTTAGTTCAATTATTTCGATTCTTTCCGCTTTTGGCTGACGGCCACATCATCTTCACGCCCAGCAGCTCCTGCTCTCACAGGCTGACCTCTTGATTCCATTCATTTGGTTCTGTATCCTCTCCCGGTTGTAGGCTGACGGCCTCATCATCTCCACCCCCAGCGGCAGCACCGCCTACAGCATGTCGGCCGGCGGCCCCATGATCGCCCCCAGCGTCCCATGCACCCTCATCACACCCGTGGCCCCCCACAGCCTCTCCTTCCGGTGAGCGCCCGGCCGGCCACAAGCCCTGCCGCACACACTGCTTGCTGCTACCTCTCTGAATTGCGTGTGCGCGTGGGCCAGCGAGCGGTGCGGGCTGTGGTGTCAGTGTGCACTTGGCGGCGGGCTAGATTAGCGGCAGCCCACCCTTCCTCTCCCGCAGCGCGTCCCATTCCAGCCCCTTTATCTGATGCGGGTCCATAGTCTGTGGCCCGCTGGCCTTCGTCCCTCTGTCCCTTCCTCTCCAACTCCCCTGCCCCATTGTGCTTGCCCGCGGCGACGCCTTGAGCAGCAGGGGATGGAGGTGCACTGCCCGCAATCGACTGCGTTCTTCTTTACCTGAAGCTTGTGTGTTTGTTGTTTGTCGTCCTGGCCCGATTTGCAGGCCCGTGGTGGTGCCGGAGCACTCGGTGATTGAGGTGCACCTGCCCCAGTCCTCACGCTCCCATGCGCGGTGAGCCGGCTGGCAGCTAGCCTGAAGCGTATTTGTGCCTGCCAGCCTGCCTCTGTGACTGTCTGGCTGCCAGCCCATGTCGTGCCTCTCGCCTGCCAGCACGCCCGCCTGCCTGCCCACCTGCCCCAGCCCCCACGCTGCCATGCACTGGGGAGTGAGCGGCACATGGCAGTGCGCATGCCGCCCCTCGATTCTTCCACCACCCCCCGCCCCGCTCCCATTTGCCCCACTCGCTGCCCGACCACTGCCCAACACGCGCTGCAGGGCGTCATTCGACGGGCGGCACACGATGCGCATGCTGCGCGACTCCTCCATCGTCTGCCGCACTTCCAGATACGCCCTGCCCATGATCAACATGCACCCGCTGGACGAGGACTGGTGGGTGGAGAATACACGTATTGAAAGTTAGGGTTTGGAGGTCGAGGTAGGGTTTAGGGTAGGGCAGCGCACCTCATCAAGTATGCCCTGCCCATGATCAACCATGCACCCGCTGGACGAGGACTGGTGGGTGGAGAATACACGTATTGAAAGTTAGGGTTTGGAGGTCGAGGTAGGGTTTAGGGTAGGGCAGCGCACCTCATCAAGTATGCCCTGCCCATGATCAACCATGCACCCGCTGGACAAGGACTGGCGAGTGACAAGTTGACGTAGATCGATGCACAGCAGGGCCAGCAGGTGCCCGGTCTTCTGTTGCCATGGTCAGCACGCACTGGCTCCCTCACCCGCCTCGAGGGACGGCACTCTCATGTCGCTCAGACCCCAATAGCACAAAGCACCGAACCGGAACCCTCCCTGCTGTGTGTGTGTGTGTGTTTGTGCGTGTGTGCGTGTGCAGCAGGTACACGGGCATCACCCAGAAGCGTCAAGTCTGCAGTCAAACCCCAGCAACACAAAGCGCCGAACTGACACCCCACCCCCTCCCCCGCTGTCTCTGTGCAGGTACGAGGGCATCACCCAGAAGCTGGCCTGGACCGGCTCCCTCACCCGCCACGGCTCCCCGCGCTTCCGGGGAGACCGCGGCGGCAGCGGCAGCACACAGCGCTAGCGGCGGGCTGCGGGTTACAGCGCTCGGGGCGGGCGCCAAGCAGCAGCAGCAGGCGGGGGCAGTAGGCGGGCGAGGGACACAGGGCACAGGCAGTGCAGCGCTCTAGGCTGCGGGGACGGGGGCCAGCCAGCCAGCCAGCCAGTGTGCGATCCCCTTTTCGTGGGTGAGGGCGCTCGAGCAGGGCAGGCCAAGTGGTGCTGGTAGGGTGAGGCAGCCAGCTGAGCAGTGCAGAACCTCCCGTGTTTCCTTGTGCCAGGCCACACTTCGTGACGGCATGCAGCATTGCGGCAGCGTATTCTTTCAGTACGACGGTAGCAACTCTGGTACGATTCCACGTTGTAAGTCCAACACCCTGTGGTTGTCACCAGCCGAACGTCAAACGAGCAATCAGTTCAAAGTCAATAGCAGTGGCGCGTTTGAGGATGCCCAATCATTCCTGAGAAGCATGTCCACCGCCCGTGCTGAGGGGGGAGCGGGCACAGCATTGGCTACTGGGAGCCTGGCTTCCCAATGCACCCAGCCGGCACACTTCAAGAGGTGCAAAGCGTTACAGCGACTCAGATGACTAATTTCAATTCCAACGCTGAGATGCGGGCACATGCACACAGCAGAGCGCAACTTCAGCAGCGGGCCCCAGGAGGGGCAAGCAGCGCCGGCGCTGGCACAGCCGGGCACGTTGACCCTGCCGGTCAAACCGTTGCCTCCGCCGCCGCCGCTTTGCTCAGCACCACCAGCCGCCCAAAGCCCTTGCTGTCTGTCACTACGCAGCGTGCGCCGCCCGCGAAGCCGGCGCCCGGCGCCACCGCCTGCAGGGAGGGGCCAGCTTCTTTGAGTCAGAGCGAGATCATTCAGAGCACTTTGCCAGGCAGTCGCATTTTGAGGACAGCGTGACGGATGCACAGGCTGCATACATGGGTGCGCTGTGCAGAGTGGTCACTATTCTGTAGTGTGCTGCCGTACTCAGCAGTAGTACTCACCTTGATCCTTCCGCAGGGCAGCTGCCCTCCCCCTCACCCTCACACCCACACCTCCTTCCTATATATACCCCCTCCCCCAACCTCTTGCCTGCAGGTCCAACAGCCTCTCTGGGCAGTGGCGGACCAGCGTTGACTTGCCGGTGCATCAGTGCAGCTGCCTCCCCCATCTCCCCCCTCCCCATGCCCCTTCAACTCCCCGTTGCCTGCAGATTGCCCCTCCCCTCCCCTACCCCCAACTCCGCCTTGCCTGCAGGTCGGACAGCCGTTCCGGGTAGTCAAAATTTAGGATGTGGCTCATCAGCACCTCCGCCTCTCCCGCCTCAACGATGCCT
Source organism: Micractinium sp. NFX-FRZ (assembly GCA_029339195.1). Lineage (NCBI taxonomy): Eukaryota > Viridiplantae > Chlorophyta > Trebouxiophyceae > Chlorellales > Chlorellaceae > Micractinium > Micractinium sp. NFX-FRZ. The sequence goes on from JAPTJF010000236.1 coordinate 17,513, forward strand.
GCATTGAACGCAAGGGTTCGGGTGGTGGGGACAGAGTAAGCGTGTCAAAAGAGGGTAAATGAATGAGATGCGGCCCATGAGCACCTCCGCCTCTGCCGGCTCAACGATGCCTGCAGAGTACACGAGGAAAGGAAAAGAAAAGAAAAGTTCTCTGTCCCGATTCACACACCTGCCGTCACTGCTGCCGCCATGCTGACGCGGCAGCAGGCCGTGCACCCGTTTCTTCACACTCCTTCTCCCCCTCATGCACCTGCCAATACCGCCTCCGCCATGCCGGCTCTGATGTTGGGACATGCAGCCCTCCCGCCAGCTGTTTCCTTGTGTGGACGCACCTGCCGCTACTGCCCCCGCCATGTTATGTTTATAGCGTGCCATGCACCGCGCCCTTGTGCACTGCACTGGGTTCCGCACCTGCTTCGACTGCCCCCGCCATGTTGAGTTTGTAGCGTGCCATGTAGCCCTCCCGGTCTTCCTCCTCCAGCCGGAAGATGTCGACCAGCACACACACACCGCCGGGCTTCAGGCAGCGGGCGACATGGGAGAGAAAGGCCGTCTTTGCTTCCAGCGTGCTGCAAGGCAGGCGGGAGGCGAGGCAGCGGGGGGCAACGGCAGGCAGGCACATGTTGGCAGGCAGGCATGCTGGCTGGCAGGAAGCAGGCAGCGGGGGCGTTGGGCAGGCGGCGGCGTGTTGGCTGGCAGGCGTAGGATGGGCCATCGGGGGCATAGGCCAGGCAGGCGTGTCAGCTGGCGGGCAGCGCGCAGACTTGCAAAAGGTGGTCCTTGGCCTGGCCTCCAGAGGGCCCTCCTGCATCCCGACTGACTTGGCACCACACCAGCCCTCCTAACCCTGTGACCGCAGCACCCTGCGCGTGGAAAAACTGCCCCGCTCTGTGTGTGCACACCACTGCCCCTTCTGGCGTCAGCAGCCAGCAGTAAGCACAAATGTGAGCTCACCTCGGGTGTTGCGCCACACAGATGACAACCAACCGCGAACACTGACGCCCCTGCCCCTATCATGCTGCACCTTGTTGCACGCTGCACGCTGCACGCAGACCTTGCACCTGACCCCTTGCGCCTGCTGGCTCCCTGCACCCACCACCCGCACCTCAGGTGGTGTACCGCAAAGCTGGCAAATGCGAGGTCGTACTGCCCAGCGGGACAGGCCTGCACATACGCATCCATGTCCTGCTCCACGAAATGCACCGAGCAGGCGGGCTGCAGGTAGGCCAGGTGCTGTGCTGCCAGGGCCAGCGCCGGCGCCGACACGTCGACGCCGGTGTAGGACGCCAGGGGCAGCGTGCCGCTGGCGGGGCAGCCGCAGCGGCGCAGGGTGCGCGCAATCTGTAAGGCAAGGCAGGGCACGAGCGGCGCATGCGGTCCACAGGGGGTGTTGGAAGATGGAGGGGCGCCGGCAGCCTGGAGGGGCACCGCTGCACGGCTTGGGCACTGTACTGTGCAGCATGCTGCTGCTGGTGCAGAAGCGCTTGCCGCTCAGCTGCCTGCCGACGGTACAGCGCTCCCCGCCCCTGCACACCTCCACGCACCGCCCCGCAACCCTGCCCCATCCTGGCGCACCTGCAGGGCATCGCCGCAGCCGATGTCAAGCATGGTGATCCCCTGGCCGCCGCTGCCGCCGCTGCTGCCGCCAAACAACTGCAGCAGCAGCTCCTGAAGCTTTCCGTACAGCAGTTTGTGCTCCAGGAAATCGACATGCAGCAGCTTCTGGTATGTCTGCAGCGCAGCATAGTGCGGGGGCAGCAGGGCAGCAGGGGTTGTGTCTGGCGGGGGGGGATGGGTGCCGGCCACCCGCGGTGCCAGAAGCAACGCACTCCCTTGCCAGCCACCCGCGCTGCCAGAAGATGCCCCGCACTGCAGCCAGCCAAAGCGTACAGCCTCCTTCAAAGCAGCAGTTCCACCTGCCATAAACTTCTTACCATCCAGTTCTTCTGGAAAAGAGCTACACTCTCCTCCTCCTGCTCCTTGCCGACAGCAGCTGGCACGGCGCTGGCGGCGGCGGCAGCGGCAATGGTGGTGCTGGCAACAGTCATTCTGCTCTGCCAATTGGGCTTCTCAAACACGAGGGAGGTGGGTGAGGCGGCCTGGCTGGCTCTGCGGGTGGAGGCCGCGGGAGGTGAGCGCGCACGGTAGGGTAGGGGGGTGTCAAGCAGGCGCTGCGTGCTGCTCTTGTGCATGTGGCTGGGTTATATGTGTGAAGGTGAGAGGCGGGCCGCTTATGAGCCCCCACGAGGGAGCCGCCAGCTGGCAGCGGAGTTTGCTGCAAGGAATGCAACTGTCGTGCCACGGGCCGCCTTCGACATCGTATGATCTGTCGGCAATACGCGAGTGGCAATGAAGCCTGTCGTCGCGACAGCTGAGGCCACCAGGCGGCAGAACGGCACCACGCGCGGCTGCCTGGCTGTTATCGCCTTCTTGTATGCAGCAGCGGTACTCAACGTGGTGAGCCGGGTGATCGGAACATGAAGGGGGCTCACAAGGGACGGCAGAGACGCCTGCCGCCGCCGCCGCTCCCGCCTGCTGCCAGCCGCCACCGCCCTGGGTTAACAGCAGCAACAGTCTCGTCCGCCGCTGAATTACGTCGTTTCTTCGCTTCCTGCTCATGCTTCTAGGCGCCCGTTGACCTCGCCATCTTCCTGCTCCCCTCTGGTTTCTGCACTACCCCTGCAGGTGGTCCCCCGCATGGGCTACTCTGTGCCGGGCGTCACCCACCTGCTGGTCCTCACGTCCCTGACCGTGCTGGCAACAGTCACCTACCTGCAGTGCATTTACTGCGATCAAGGCACGTGGCAGCAAGCATGGCCTTTCGGGAGAGGAGTGCTGTTGAGCGGGACTGTCTGAGGAAGAGCAGGCAGTACGGTCCACCTGAGGACGGGACCATTTGAATTGCATCTCTTCACCTGCCCCACCAACAAACTCGCATCATGTGCACCCCAACACCTCAGCCCTGCCTCTTTGCCTGTTCAAACCTCCACTGCCACTCATACCCCCGTGTCCCTGCCATCGACTGCGCAGGACGTGTGCCGGCCGGCTGGCAGCCCGACCTCGAGCAGCAGGCGGGGGCTGTCGTACTGCAGGTCAGTCCACTCCCCTGCACAATCCCACAGCGCAGGAAGAGTCCTGCTGTATCTGCTGCTGTGATTGCATCCGTTCATTTGCATGCCCTCAGTGCAGCTGAATGCCCGATTTGGTGGGTTGGTGCAGGTCAAGCGGCGGGGCGGCGGCCGGCGGTTTTGCAAAAAGTGCGGCACGCACAAGCCGCCGCGCGCGCACCACTGCCGGCGCTGCGGCTGCTGCGTGCTGCGCATGGACCACCACTGGTGAGCCGGGCTTTCAAATACACACGACAAATTTTATTTACGCCAGCAGGGCCGGCTGCCATCAGCGTGTCATGCGTGGCATTGCACTTGTGCAGCAACCGTGCTTGGGGCCGTGCAGGCAGGGTGTAGTGGGGGCCCCACCACTGGCCAGAGGGGGCAAGGGAGCACACACAGGGCATGCATGTGTGTGGTCAGGGCAGTGTGGTGCCGGCAACCGCTGCAGGAAGCGGGGCAGGGTGCGTGGCGGTCGCAGGGGGCTCCCGGCGACTGAGAGGGTGCACCAAAGGGGTCCGGGCCCAGCTCCTCACGTGCCTTGGCGTCCCCATCCCACCGCCAACCGCATCCCACCACCCACCCTGCTCACCCGAACCTTCCCCGGCTTCCTCCAACTGCCCGCAGCACGTGGACCAACAACTGCATTGGGCACGGCAACTACCGCGCCTTCCTCCTCATGTGCCTCTTCCTCTCCCTGGCCTGCCTGCACGCACTGGGCCTCCTGCTCTCCATGAACGCGCGCCTGGTCCAGGTGAGCGCACGTTTGGTGGCACTGCGCTGTCTCGCATCTCAATGACTTAAACTTGACCTGGGATTTCACACGCTCTGCGGTACTCATGTACCGGGGCTCTTGAATCTCAATCGTGAGTGTTCAACATGCAATGCGCAGCTCTCCATGAACGCACCCCCTGGTCCAAGTTGAGCGCACGCTGCTTGGACCCTACATCGAACCAACAGTGTGACTGTCCGCACTGCTGTGGGCTGCTTGCCACGAATTCACGGGCCGCCAGGTGGTTTTGCACCGTACCATCAACCCTGGTGCGGCAGCCGAGCTCAAAGAAGGCCGACAGTAGTGCCCTCACCCATCCATCCGGCCATCCACCATCCACCCAACACTTAATCTCCTGCCCTCGTTCAACCGCCTGCCTGTCTGCCCGCCCGCCTGCCTCCCCCTGCTTTTTACCTCGCGCAGATCGCGCTGGGCTGGGACGAGGCCAGCCAGCTGGCGGCGGCGTCTGGCGGGCGCGCCGCCAGCAGCTTTGGCGGCAGCAGCAGCGGCGGCGGCGAAGGCACGGGAGCGGCGGCGGCGGCAGCAGAGGCGGAGGTTGGGGCCTTGCCCAGCCTGGCCAGCAGGAGCGGCTGGCGCGGCCCTCTCTGGCTGCACGCCACTGTTCAGGTGCGCAGCTTGGCAATGACTGCACATGTGATCCACACCTGTGGGCCAGAAATGACGCGGAGCAAAGGCCCGGTGGAGGGTCGGTTGACTTTTGCAGGCCCCACACCTCCCGTTGGGGGCGGCAGGCTGGCGGTGGGCGAGCAACAGGCTGCCGCTTGCCGTAGGGTGCTTCCACCCGCCTAGCGGCTTGCCGCTGCTGGCGGGGCCACCTCCAGTCGCCGGATGCCGCCACCTGCCTGCACCCGCCTTGCTGGGCCGCGCCGGCACCGCCTGCCCGTGGAATGCAGTGCCCGACAGCAGCAGCGGTACGGTATGCTACGGTACCGTCTCAAAGATCACAGCTCAAGGGTGGCAGGTTTCATTTCACATGCTGACCCATGCGCTGCCGCCTCCCCTCCCTGCCTTGCCCTCCCCCTCCACGCTCCCGCCAGGTGGGCGCCACAGCGCTGGCCCTCCCGGTGGCGGCGGGGCTGCTGGTGCTGCTGGTGTGGAACGGCTTCTTGTTCCTCCGCAACCAAACAACCATTGAGTACCATGAGGGCGAGTGTTTTGGGGGGCGTGAGCCCAAGGGAAACGCATGACAGCAAGTGCAGGTGGCCCCTGCTCTTCAGCAAGCAACAGTAAGCAATGAGCGGCAGGCGGCTGGCCAGCGGTGGAGTGGCGGCAGGGCACAGCCAGCAGGGGGCGTGCATCCACCCGTCTGGGGCAGGCACAGGCGCAGCTTGTGCACAGCATGCGCAGCGCCACATGGCCACCCTCGGCTGCCGGCCCACTTACCAGCTGGCGGCCAGGCCTCGCTGCCGCCAACTCACCACGCACACGCACACACCCCTGCCCTCTCCAGGCGTCGTGGCCCGCTACATGGCGGCAGCAGCGGCGGGAGGAAATGGCGGCGGCGGCGGCAACACGCGGCACCCGTTTGACCTGGGCCCCCACGACAACATTGCTGCCGTGTGCGGCGACGGCGCGGCGTGCTGGCTGCTGCCGGGCAGGGCTGCGGCGCAGGGGGACGGCCTGTCGTACCCCTCACCTTGGGATACCACCGCCGCCGCCGCCTCCACACCACAGCAAGCGGCCGCCTAGGGAGCATGCCGGTCCCCACAGCGCAGCACAGCGCAGCCCCTCTGTGACCGCCCCCATCGCTGTGCACCCTTAGTGCAAGGGTGTCCCCTGCCTCTCTCTGTGTGCTGCGAGCGGTGCTTCTACTGTTACATTCAGGGAAGGGGGGAGAAAAGGGGATTGTACACCGGGTGACAGAAGAAAAAGGGGGGGATGCAAGCAACAAAAGACAAATGGGTGGGGGGGGGGCTAATAAAAGAAGGATGCAAAGGGGTGCGGGTGTAGGGACGGCGGTGCACAGTGGCGGCATGAGGGAGGTGGGGGCCTGTATGGGGGAGGGGGGCGTGCACACAGCAGAGAGCTGGCTTGCCGAGGGCTGTGCGCGTGGGATGGCAAGGCATCCGGGTGGAGGGGGACAGTGGCTTGCATTGGGGCATACAAAGGTTAGAAAGCAAAAGCCCTTTTTTTGGTGTGTGTGTGGGGAGGGGAGGGGAGGTTGCACGGGGCAACGGCTGGCGGGGTGGCAGGGGGGATATCTCATCTCATCATCTTTTTAGCAGGACGGGAAGCAATGAGAGGGGCTCGTTCGTTGTTGGCATTAGCAGGGGTGTGGTGCAGGGGGGCGAGTGCCGGCAGCAGCACAGGCGTATGAAGGGGAAGCAGAGGGGTGGGGTGGGGTGGGCAGGCTGCAGAGGGGAGGAGAGGGGGGGCGGCGGCAGCAGGGGGCGGGAGGCTCGGCTCCAGCCCCTGCTGCCGGGGCCCTAAAAACCGGGGGCGCTCCAAGCGGGGGGGCGCGAGTGCTTTGAAAACCAGGGTGGGGTGGGCAACCCGCCAGGATGGGGAGGGGGCAGGGCTAGGCAGCGACGGTGGCCTGGCGGGGGCGGGGGCGGGTGGCAGGGGCGGAAAAAATAGCAGACTCGGTTTGGGGTGGGGCATACGGGCGGGGTGCGGCAGCAGTACCAGTGTACCGGCGGAAGGATGCTGAGCGCCGCCTGGGGGGGTTGCCCAGGTGGCGCCGACAATGAAGAATGAAGGGCAGGAAGGGAGTAGCGTCAGCTGGGGGGACATACGTTGGGGCAGGGTGAGCCGTGGGCCGACCTGCCCACGGGGTCGGTGTTGGCAAACGGAGGCCGGCAGGTGGGTGGGGGCAAAGAGGAGACCAAAAGGGGACACGGGACGTCCGCGCCGCGCGCCAGACGGCATCGTGCCGGGGAGGGAGGGTGCGTCGGCAGCAGCGGGCGGGGGGCAGGCACTGGGGCAGAAGGCGGCTTGCGGGGTGGGCAGGAAAGGTGTGCAATGCCAGAAAGAAGGAAGGAAAAGAGGGGCCAGAGTTTCCTTGGTGCGGTGCGGGAAGGTCTCATCTGGGGTGGAACGAGCGAGAGAGGTGCGGGTGTTGTCAGGCAAAGCAGGCATTCCAACTCAAATGGGCCTCGTCGTACGGCGTAGTCATCATAAAGCACCCCTTCCAGAGCAGAAGGGAAGGGGGCGCTGGGGGGGGACGTGCATTGGGGAGGTGGGGGGGTGGGAGCAGCTCCCCTTCATGGCAGGCAAGGGGGCGCTGGGGGGTCGTTCGTTGGCAGGAGACAGGGGTGCAGGCCCAGCTGCGTGGTGTGCTGGCGGGCTTTTCAGTTGTCAGAGCAAAAAGGGGGGCGGGCAGGGTGACCGGCGGACGGGTGGTGCTGCCGCGCAGGTCCAGGCTCCTGTGGGGTATCGGGGTGTGCCGGCGTGGCGCTGAGGCCGCCCAGCCATAATAGTAACGTGTGACGCTGGGAATGGCCCAGCCGTCTGTCTTGAGCGGCGCTTGCTGTTGCTTGCTTGTGTTGTGTGCGCGTGCCGGCCGCCGGGGCCGCCTGCTGGGCGGAGGCTGTGTGCCGCATGAAAAGCGCAGGCGCCCCGGCCTGGTGGGTTGTGCGGCGGCTGGCCGGCCGCAAATGTGCAGCGCTGTACTGTGCTGTGCTGCTCAGGCCTGTGTGACCTCTGTGAAACAGCTGGTGGCGCCAGAGGGCCCAGAGAGCGCCGGGGCCGGCTCGGGCCCCGCCGTCGCAGCGGCGGCGGCGGCCGCCGCAGCCAGGATGTCAGCTGCCTCCCCGGCCTTCACAAACCGGCCCTGCAGCAGATGGGCAGGCAGGCAGGCAGGCAGGCAGGCAGGTTAGTGAGGCCGTCCAGCCAGCAAAGCTCAGAGAGCCGACATGCACGCGACAAACAACAGCGCTCAGCGGGCTGCCCCGGCGATGCACAGCCTGCATCAGCTGTGAGCACGCTGCCCTGCCCCGCTCGCCTGCGCAGAGCTTGCCGGCCCCCCGCCCCACCCGCTCCCTCGCGTCGGGCACTGGTAACAGCACACTGTGCACTGCCACACTGCAGGCTGGCTGCTGCGTGTGCCCACCTTGACCCGGGGGCGCTTGTCCGCGTTGACCTTGCGTGCCTGGTACCGAATCTTCTTGCCAAAGCCGCGGCGCAGCTTCTTGGCGCGGTACCGCTCCAGGCTGGCGTGGCGTGCCATGCGGGCGGCTGCAGGGGGTGGGGGGGGAGGCGAGGGGCGTGGGGAGGTGAGTGCGAGCAGAGGGCGGCCCAGGACACAGGACGAGCGGTTGGGCCAGGGGGGGAGTTGGGCAGCAGGCAGGGGCAGCCCTAGTCTGCGCGGGCGGCCCACATTATGCGCAGGCAGGCAAGCAGGCCGCAGGCGGGTGCACGGACAGGCTGACGCTGCGCAGGAAGCAAGAGACACGAGGGGGAGGGAGGAGCAGGCGTGGCACAGGACTCACTCTGTGCGGCGGGTGTGTCGTAGTATGTGCTGAGCACGGGGAGGGGCGGGAAGTCGGCAAAGACGGAGGGCGGCTGCCCCTGGGGCAGGGCCAGCTGCGGGGGGCAGGGGTAGCAGTGCACCTCGGGCACCACCTGCACAGACAGGAGGGGCAGGAACGTTGTTGTCGGGTCGTGTGTGTTTTTCCACGCTGGTGGTGCGCTGGGAGGCACGCCAGCCAAACTGTGCATGCAGCCGGCATGGGCGCCTGCGCAAGAACGGGCGAGGCAGCAGCGCGGAGCACATGGGGGCAGCCCACCGCAGCCCACACCCTTGCGCCATGCTCCCCCGCAGCGGTGCAGGCGCTGCGCTGGCGCACCGCCCCGCTGAGCTGGCGCAGCACGCACCTGTGCGCTGTGGTCGCACGACGTGTGCCCTAGCAGCTCGCTCCTCTCATGGTCGTCGCAGTCACTTGAGTCGGAGGGAGCATCACACTCCCCTCCCATGCCCATGCCAAAGGGCACTCCCGCGCCGCCCGGCGCGCGCCACATCTCAAACCGCCCGCCAGCTGTGCACGGCTGCTGGTCAAAGGCGGCCTGGTCAAACGCGGCGAGCGCAGCGGCGCTGCACATCTGCCCAGTGGGCGCCGGCGCGGGCGCCGGCGAGTGCTGCCCTTGCTGGCCGTGCTGGCCGTGTGGGCCAGAGGGGCAGGGGCCGGAGGGGCAGGAGCCAGAGGGGGCGACGGCGCTGCCGCCGGTGTCGCCCTCAAAGCTGTTGCGCAGGCGCAGGGTGGTGCCGTCGGAGGCGTTGCCTGAGCCAGAGCCAGAGGAGGGCTGCGGCAGGTGCTGCATGTGCTGCAGGGGGGGCAACGGGTGAAGGGAGGGGAGGGAGAGCGTGGGCACCGGGCGACAAGGCGCGGCGGGCGCGGGGCATCATTGCTGGACGGCGGCATTAGGAAAGAGGGCGGCCACGTCAGCGCAGGAGCGCGGCAGAGTGGAGCACCAGCAGCGCCGGCACCAGGACGCAAGAAAAGCAGCAGCCGCCGCCCGCCGCCCGCCGCCGCAGCTGCCGCAGCACACGTGCACGGAAGCGTGAGCTGATGGCTCACCGGGTAGGCGCCGGCAGAGGCCCTGGGTGGGAACATCGCCTGCATCATGCCCTGCTGGCACTGCGCCTGCTGCGCCATGCCGGGCATCATGCCTGACGTGTCCGACCCCTGCCCAGACTGCTGCTGCCGCTGCTGCTGCGGCGGCAGCGGGGGCAACTGGGGCTGCGGAGGCGCAAAGCTGAGGGGGGCGCTCTGGTAGTAGTGGAAGGGGGAGGCTGCAGAGGGCAGCCGCGGCGGGGCTGAGATGGGCATGCCGTAGTACTGCCCGGGCCCAGGCTGCTCCATCTGCGGCGGGGGAGGGCCGCCGTAGTATTGAGCCTGCTGCTGGTGCGGCGGCGGGGGCGGCCACACGGGGCACCCGTCGGGGGAGGGGCGCGTGGCCGCCAGGCTGGCAGCGCACGACATGCCACCTGGCGGCGGCCCGCCGCAGGGGATCATCATGTGCCCGCCTCCGCGGCCGCCGGGGTGCATGAGCAGCGCGCGCAGCGCGGGCTGCAGCCCCGCCGCCGCAGCCTCCTCCTCTGCCGCCCGGTCCAACGAGTTGCGCTCTGTCATGGCAGCCAGGGCCTGCATGCTGGAATCCAGGCGGCCTTGTGATGCGCCGCCCGCGTGCTGGCAGGACGGGGCCGCGGGGCCGGTAGAAGCCGACGGCACGCCGCCCGCCGCGCCGTAGGCGGATGCTGCGGGCCCGCTGCCGGCGGTGCACATGGGCATCTCTGTGTCCATAGCGAGGTCCTCTGTCCAGGCAGCGCCATCCCGCATCTGCTGCATCAAATCACCCAGGTCGTCTGTGGAAAGGAGAGGGGGGAAGGAGGGGAAGGAGTAATGCCACGGTTGGGGCGGTGGGCGCAGCGGGGTGGCATGGCGGAACATGACGCGCAAGCGGGGGAATGCGTCGCCGCCGGCCCCACCCATTCCTGTGTTGCGCCGCACCTGGCTCTCCGCCGATGAGCATGTCTTCATCCTCCTCCTCCCGCATGATGTAGCACGGGGCGGGGCTGCAGCGGGCAAAAGCGACTCGGGGCTCAGCACTTTTGCAGCATTGGTCGACCAGCGCGCGCAAGATGCCTGCATCCCCCCTGATGGGCCTCCAAACATCCAAAAGGCGACGGCTTTGCGGCCGAGGGCCCACGGGTCGGCCCTCTTTGGGCGCGCGCCACCCTTTTGAGCTCACCAGGGCGGTCCGGGTGCCCCCGTTATGTGCGGTGCTGCATTATAGTCAGGTGCGGTGTATCCGGTGCTCATGGCGGGGCACGAGGTGGCCTGGAGGGGCCGGAGGGGCGGTCGGGTTGGGTCCTGCAGGGAGCAGGGCGGTTTGCAGCGCACTCAGTGGTCGCGCGCCCGCGTGTCCCCCGCAGAGCAGCATGCTGCAACCAATGAAGGCGGCAGGCAGCCCCGGGAGCACCCGCACCGAGACGCGCCCGCCCCGACTCACCTGCAAGCAGTCTGTCAGTGTTGGAATGGCCTTGTGCTGTAGTGTACCGAGAGTGGGCGTGTTACAGTGAGCAGGCCTTTGTCGGACGTGCGCTCATGGGGCGCTCGAGACGGGGCAAAGCACGCACGCAGCAGGCCCGAGTGATCAGGGAAATCAGCTCTTCTTCTTCTCGTTGTTGCGGTACATTGAGGCGGTGATCCACCGGGAGAGGCCCCGGTCAGCTGCGACTCACTGCTGGGTTCACAACAGCAGCGGGTCCCCGCAGCGGTACTGAACTGACCCAAACGTTGTGCGCCCTGGGAACAAAGTGCAGGAGTGCTGCAAATGACGTCATTTACTGCAGAGCTGGAGAGATCACGGTGGTCAGGGGAGAGACATTGCATGCTAAAGTGGCAAAAAACATGCCAGACAGCGTTTGTAGGGTGCTGCCGCGGAGGCGGTGGGTCGCGGGTTGTGACCGGGGGCAGGGCGCCAGCATGTTGGGTGCACGGCACGGATGCATGACGCTCTATATCAAGACATGAGGCGTTGCATGCATCAGTGGGCTGCACCCAGCCAGAGACGGGAGCTGGTTGCCGGGACGCACGGGCTGGTGTGGGTGGGTTGAAGGGGCGGGGTGGCAGGGGAGGGGCGCAAGCGAGGCTGGGTGATGGGGAGGACAGGTGATGTGGGGAGGGGCGAGAAAGTCACAGGGGAGGGAGTCACATATGTGCAAAACATGGGCGGAGGGGTCGGAAAAAGATGCCAGGGTGCCAGGGTGGCCCACGTGAGATACAAACAAAGCCGGGCAAGGCGGGGGTCTGAAACAAAAGGGCCGGAGGGGGCGGGGTGGGTCAGTCAGGAGGCGGTCGTCAAAAACCAAAACCGGGATTGTGCAGGAAGTGGGCATGCGTGTGTTGCATACAAGGTGTGTTGGTGGTCCTAGCCTGGGCGGCAGGGATAACGACACGTAGCAAGTCAACGTCATGGATGTGGGGCGTCGGTCAGAGGTGAGTCATGCCCGACTGGCGTGGCACGCCCAATGGGGGCGCTGCGGTCGCCCCAGACACGGGGTCGTCAGCGTCACTGTGTCAACACGCACCCAGCCAGTGGGGAGGCAGGGGGCCCGGCCTTTACGGCGGGGCTGCAGCGGGGCGGGCATAGGCGGCGCGCTGCATGGGGCACCGCCGCCCACGCCTGCCCGTCTGCTACATTCAAACTATGTACAGTGCTCGGGGCGGCAGCCAGAGCAGTGGCTGAAGCGATACTGTGCCTGCTGCGCCTGCTGCAGCAGCTGATGAGAAGTCATGGGGTCCGTCACGGAGCTGTCCCCGGCGCCAGCTCAGCGCCTTTGGTCGAGGGCGGTTGGGCCACATACATGCACACCACCGGCCTGCAAGTCCAAGGGGAGCCAGGCACAGTTGGAGCGAGGGTCACCCGCGGCCATGGCAGCACACGCCTCACCAGGAGAGCTGCCCCCCTGCCAAGGGGCCCAGAGACCCTGCCCAGCACGCAGAGCGACTGCCATCACAAGCCACAACATAAGCGCAGCCTGCATGCCGGCACACAACACATCCACGACACCCACTGGGATGTGTGTGTGCCCCCTCACCCAGCCAACCCGGCGTCTGTGCGGAACAGCTTGGCACCCAGGTGCACGCTATCATCCGGCTGCACCACAACAATAGGGATGGCGGCGGCAGCAGCAGCGGCGGCAGCAGCGGCGGCGGCGGGCCGGCTGGCAGCTGCCTCTGCATATGGGGCGGGCAGGACAAGTGGGTAGGGGTGGGCGGCGGGCAGTCGGCGCTGGACGGCAGTTGTTCGTGCAAATGCCAGCGACATCATTGGCAGATGCGCGATGACTGGCTTGCGGTGCTTGCTGCATGAGGTTTGGCTGGTCTCATGCAGGGGCCTCATTGCACTGCAATGCCTGCCGCCCTGCTCCAATTTGTTATACAAATATAATATTTGTATTTTCTATACAAAAAATAAAAGCGCGACTTACCGTTACCACCAGCAGCTCTCACCTCGGACGCCTCTTGCCCGTGCCCTGCTCAGCCGCCGCGTTTGGACGAGGAGCGCCACCCATAGGCCGATTGCGAGCAGCATGCAGCAGGCCGTCAGCGCCGGCACTCGTGCGACTGCGCCAGGGAGGGTGGGGGGCCGGTGCAGCGCGGCGGTCGAGGCGCCCTTGCAGGCGGCAGCGGTGGCTGGGGCGCCGGGAGGGGGAGCAGCACTGCCTGAGGCCTTCCCCCCAGCCCGGCCGCACATGCAACGTGCTGGATCACTTCCCCGGTTTCCACAAGACTGTTGCGCGGAGCTGGAACAAGCCAGTGAGTGAACGTGCCCCTCGTGTGGGCGCGACCAGTTCGAGTCACTCACCCGTGCTGCGCTGCGCCTCTGTGCCAGCCCGACGATACAATTGCGTCCTTAATTGAGAGAGGGACACCTCTGGCACACCCCTCGCGCGCTCAGTGAAAATGGGATGCTCGACTCCTGCCCAAGCGTCCCTCTCGCCTGGGCCGCCCAGAAGCATTTGAATGATAGTATCTTCATCAATTACTTCCTGGGGGATGCCCATTGGGCAGCAGGCCCGTTGGGCCGACCAAAAGAGGGCGTCACTTGGTTAGCCGAGTGTCGTGTGCGCACGGAGAGCTCATGGTGTGCTCTCAGATTCGGTGGAGAGCATTCCGAGTGACGAGGGTGGCCCGATCGCGGGGTGGGGAGAGTGGGGGGCCGCGGGACATGCGCAGCAGCTGCCGCGAACTACCGGCGACCAGAGACAGACCACGCGCTGCCGGTTGCAAAATAGGCGTGCCGGGGCCAATTGAATGTCAAAGGAAGTGCGGTAGGGGGCGTGAGTCTCTCTACTTGGCAGGGGGCCTTCTTCCCCCTGCCACCGCCTGCGCCGTAGCGGCACCGTTCGCTCTTCGCCTGCAAGATGCTCCAGTTTTCTTCCTCGGTTCTCCTCCGTTGTCTGGGACATTTACACCTACCATGTCATGCACATGTTCCTGACTGTCCAAATCCATGGGATGGCAGTTCAACAATGCGGGGCCAGTTCAGTCGTAAAGCAGGCCAGAGCTCGAGCCGCGCAGGCTCCCGGCCGTCAGCGTACAGCGCCGCCAAGGGCGCCCTTTAGCGCGCTGCAAGTCAGAAAGGGGGCAATGCGGGGGGCATGGGGCGCGCCCTCAGCTATCATAGACAGGGGCAGCTGCACGCCAGCGCGTGTGTGCGCCCCTGCTGCAGGCCGTTCTCACGGCAGTGCCTGCAGCGCTTGCAATGCACAGCCCGGCAGTGCCAGCAGCACTTGCAATGCACAGCCCCTGGGGTCCCTGCAACAATGCCGACCCAACACAACCAGCCTGCAGCGCACTGTAGCCCAAGGTGTGGGGTCCACAGCACGAGGTCGAGCGGCGCAGGGGTGCAGACTGCGGGCGTCCAAACCAGCCTGCGCCCCTTGATCCGGCTACGCTCAGCAGCCCTCACCTCATCCGTCCAAACCAGCCTGTGCCCCTTGATCCGGCTACGCTCAGCAGCCCTCACCTCATCTGTGCAAACTGCGCCCTGCTGTCGGACAGGGAAGTGCCGTTGCTGGGTGCTGGGCCCACACCCGGCATGCTTAGGCACGGCCCCCCCATGCAGCCTCGCTCCAGGGCACAGTATTGTGGGCCCACGCCGCAGTGGCCCCACTGCGAGCAGCACAGCGCACGGTTCGTGCACGCGCCGTTGCCCACCCTGCCACGCCCACAGTGCAGGCCTGTAGCAGGGCAGGGCGCGGGAGGGTGTGGTCAGCTGCAGCGTGGGGAGTGCTGCGCAGTGCATGCCGTGTTCTCAGCAAGAGCTGTTGTTGGCACGGGGTGCATGCGGGTTTGAACCCCGCCAGCAGCAGGCAGCAGGTGTGGGTGTACAGCCGACGCCAGCAGGGGTTCAAAATCCCGGTGCGTACCTTGCAATCCAGCGCCCGCGCCGCCGCCACTGCTGGCAATTGAGGCGCCGCCGCCGGTGGGGCTGACGCAGCCCGGCCGTACTGCTTTCGTGTGTGAGGGGCGGCGTATAGGGGGCTGCTGCGGCGGGCGGCGTAGGTACTGCCTGTAGCTCCCTGGATTCTGGCGGTACTTCAGCACCTTGAGCATGGTACTGTCACTGTCGTCCAGGTCAGCTGACCACACCTGCGCCAGGGCAGGGCGCACCAACGTGTGCAATGTAATTTGCATTGGGCGCACTGAACAAGCACATCGGCAGGCACGTCGCGGAATGGTTGCTGGCGCTGCCTCGACCTGCCCACAACTAGCAACGCTCACTTTCGGCCCGGGCAGGCAGGCGGCAACAGCAGGCAGACAGGCAGGCAGAGAAGCAGGCAGACAGGCAGGCAGCCAGACAGGCCGGCAGGCCGGCAGGCAAGCGCAGGCAGGCAGGCAGGCAGGCAGGCAGGCAGGCAGGGAGGGGCGACCGTTGAGGAGGGGCAGGTGTGGGGCCCGCCTGCCCAGGCCCGGCCGCGGCCTCCTCGCCTCCACGACCTCCACCCACAAGTGGACCCAGGCATCACCCGTTCCAAAACACACAAGTCACAGCGCGAATGTGGCCCCTCAAGGCTTTGTGCACGCCCCTGCAGCACCTCACCATGACGCCGCCCAGCCCCAGCCGCTGAATCTCCTTCACTTTCATCCACATGGTTTCGGGCAGGTCGAAGCTGATCCAAACGTCGCCTTGGGTGACTAGGTAAGCGGTCATGGCCTGAGGCACGACGGCCACCTGTGGAAGCGGGGAGAGGGGGTGGCAGCGGTGCAGCCAATTCAAATTCTGGTCTTGCGGACCCAGGCCGAGTGCATGTGCTGCTCATGGGCCATGCGCGCTTGGGACTGGGGCACGAAGGCCATGTTCGAAGGGGGTGGGGGGGGCAGCACGAGGGAGGGAGGGAGGGAGGGCTGTTGAGATGCCGGCAGGTTGCTCAAATGACTTGGAGCGGCAGGCGTGCTTGGCATCTCCCTGCCATTGGCGTGGACCTGCGCAACAGCAAGGCCCATGCGTCCCCAGCTCGCCTCTGAGCCAACGCAGTCCCACCCCTACCCCTACCCCTACCCCTACCGCCCCACCGCCCCACCAGGTCTCTATTGGCCACCCACCTCCCCACCCAGCTGCACCCGCACACTCTTGTGTGTTGCGAGCGCAAACAAGCAAGCCCTGTGCCTGACAGCGCACACAAACAGCCAAGTTGAAACAGAAACTGTGACACCCCGCCGCCCCACCTTTGCGCCGCCGGCCACCAACTCCCGAATCTCCATCCACCCGTGGTAGCCAGGGGCCTCTGCAGCGGGTGGATCCAAACACAGACGGGGAATGATGGCATTGCATGTAGCAAGCAGCGTGAACAGGCGGCCATGCGCACGCCAATGCCTTGACTCGCGCAGTCCTGCCGAGACCTCACCGCTATTCAGATATGGCAGCTGCACTGGGTGGGACGTGCACAAGCCGGTTGACTTGACGGCAGCATGCTGGCCAGGCAGCACGCCCGTTTTGCTCACACTGCTCATCCGAAATGTGGTTGTCACCCCCCACCACCCAGCAGGCATACGGTAACCTGCATAGACTAGACCAGACTAGCGGTACATTTAATCGGGCAGGCGCCTATACAGGCAGGCGCCTGCCTAGTCTAATGCCGACAGGCACAGCGCACTCACGTGTGCAGTTGGTGGCGGGTCCCGCCCCGGCGGCCCTGGCACCCGGGCCCACTAGGGTGCCAGCGGGCGGGCCGCACACCGCGGGCAGCAGCTGCCATGAGCGGCCGTAGGTTGCCAGGCCCACGTTGACCTTCCTGCACGTTAAGCCAGGTGGGCAGCGGGGAGGCAGGCTTGGCGGGTAGGGCGGCTTGCGTGAGGGCAGCAGCTAACAGTGTCTGCCTGAGATAGGTCAGGGCTGGGCAGGCAGGGCCCACATCGACCTTCCTACTCGTCGAATGAGGTGGGCCGGCAGGCAGGCAGGGCAAGCAGCAGCGGGCAGGCGTGGGGGGCCGAGAAGCTTGCTTGAGGGCGGGGCGGGGCAGGCATCTCAGAAGAGTACGACTGTTTCACCTGCTGCCCTGCACTCACCATCTGGGCCACTTTGCCACCCGAAGATAGTAGTCAAGCGTGGAGGACACAGACAGGGTGCCCTTCTGCAGGCAGTTGGGCAGAGGGAGTGGCCACGACAGCGTGCTGCTTAACAGTGCGGCTGCGCAAGCATGTCATGCCTCAGGTGCATGCAGACTAGAGGATTGCCGCCTGAGCCGTACTGCAGGCAGTTGGGCAGAGGGGGGCATGCTGGCCAAGCGTGCTGCACAACAGTGCGGCTGTACACGCATTGCTGGACAGGGTGCCACCTCCCGGCAGCAGCACACGCTGTGGTTTGCAAGGCACGGCTGCTGCCTCTGCTTGTGCCGCAAGATTGCCGCCCAGCGGGCCTGGCACGCACAGGCGAGGCAGGACGCGCACACACACTCTCTCTCTCTCTCTCTCTCTCTCTCTCTGACACACACATGCGTACGGGACACATGCACATGTGCGCAACACAGGTGAGCAGGCTCACCTGTAGGTCCCTCCACGCGGCATGGTGGTTGACCCGGTCCTCCCCTGCACAGCACAGCACAGCACAGCATGCCACGTTACATCACAGCACAGCACACCATGCCACGTCACACCACAGCACGTCACACCACACCTTGGCACGGCACGGCATTTCACAGCACAGCACAGCACAGCACAGCACACGACATCATTGGCCGTGGGTGGAAAGGACGCCCACATGTGTGTGCGATGCCAGGGCAGATTGAAGGCAGGTGGCCAGCTGCCCCTGCTCTCAGCACGCCAAAGGGCCCTTTGGCGCAGCACATTGACCTGCGCTGGCCTGCCGCCCTTTTGCTCTGCCTCCCACGCCACACACGCAACCAACTCTCAGCAGAGCAGGTACCGGTGCCACTCACAGGCTCCGTGATAGTCGTAAGTCATGATGTTGATGAAGTCGAGGGTCCGGATCATGACAGGCATGTCCAGGCCTGCAACACACGTGACAGCTCGATTCAGTAAGCTCGATTCAGCAAGGCACTCAGAGGAGGGCTTCAGGGGCCCTTGTGGGAGGTCGTGTCCACACCTCAAACAAGCGGCCCCGCCCCCGCCCGGCCCAGCTCAACAGCACCCCACCCGCCCTGCCCTGCGGTCCCTGGTGCCCGCTGATCTTAACCCCTCAAATGCAACGCCGCCCCGCCCTGCCGCCCGCCCCCCGCGCCCGCTCCCCGGTGCCCCTCAGCTGCACCCTCGCAGCACCCCGCCCTGCCGCTGCTGCCCCCAGCGCCCGCTCAGCTTCGCCCCTCATCTTAACCCCTCGAGCTCCCGGCACCCCGCCCCGCCCGCCCGCCCCTGGCGCCCGCTCACCCACGCGCCCCGCCGCCCCGGCCGCGGTGGACATGGTCAGCATCAGGCGGCGCCGTCTGCCGGCATTCACGGCCTGGAACTCTTGCAAGAAGAGCGCCAGGTTGCGTTTGTCGTTGACGGTACCGCCTCGGTTGAGGTCCCCTGGATACTCCCAGTCAATGTCCATTCTGCAGGAGGAAAGGTTCCAAGAAAGAAGCAGCAGCACAGGCGTGAGGTGAAGATCAAGAAAGAAGAAGGAGCGGGGCTGTGCAGGGTGGCGGCAACCCTGCTGAAAGGGGGGAAGCAGCAGCAGCAGCAGCAGCCTTGTGCAGATGAGGGTGCAAGGGGGCATGGCCTTAGGGCGTGGGTCGAGAGGACCAGCAGAGTGCAGGGCCACCGCGCCACGAACCTCAACCAAGAGACAAAAAAAAAGGGAGATCACTTCCCCATTCATGTGAGGAGTGCCTACATTGAAAGAGCTGGGAAACACGGCTGTGCAGGGTGGCAGGGACGCCCCAGCCAGGGCCAATGCCCAGAGCCAGGGCCGAAGCGGCATCGAGATTCAAAGGCTCTGTTACCGCTGCTGCCCACACCACCCCCCACAACATGGTCATCCACCCTGGCGCCGCCAGCGAGTGACGCCCTCACCCATCAAACCCAAACACATGTTCATCCCGCCAACAAGTGCCTGCCTCACCCGTCAAACCCGAACTGGTCGACCCAGGCGATCGTGTGGTTGATGAACTGCGCCCGGGACGCGTTTGTGGCCACTGCCTGGCTGAACAGGCGCCGGGTGGGGGCGGTGGGGTCGTTGAAGGACCTGCAGGGGTGGGGTGCGGGGCAGGGGATGGGTGGGTGAAGGGTTGGGGCAGGGAAGACGGGGGTCTGGCTGTGAGGAGGAGTCGTGCGTCGGTTCCTCTCCCTCCCCAAGGCCAAACAGTTTGTTAAAAGTGTCAGCACTAAACACCCCCGCTTAAGTTGGTGGCCTTGGGCGCAGCAAGGAGTGCAGCGCACGGTGAGGGCAGCGGCCAAGCGGAGGGCAAGCGGGGCGGCCGCGGTGTGGGAGGCTGCGCCTGGCGGCACAAACGATGGCATGGCAGGTGGCGGGGCGGGCGGAGCATGGCGCCCCAGCACGGGCAGCCTGTGCCACACACAGGCAGGCAGGCAGCCGCACTCACCGGCTGCCCTCCAAGGCACCCACATGCCCCCCCGCACCATCCGCCCACCCACCATCCTCCCACAGCAATCAGCAGCTTGAGCTGAGGGTTCTGCCTCTTCAGCGCCTTGGCTTGCGGTATGAGCTCTGACGCGTCATTCCACCTGTGGGCGCATGTGCAAGGCATCCCTCAGTACATAAGATATGAGCAGCTGGGCTTACTACAGCTTGGTCTGAATGGCAACCACTTGGATTGGCGGCTGTGCAGCGTGAACATTTAGTTTCACATCTGCCGGACCTCTGAGCTGCATGCAAAAGGGCTGCATGTTCACAAACGGCACTCACTCTCGTAGTTTGATGGAGAAGTCTGGGTTGAGGAAAGCAAAGGCGTAAATGACGTGGGTGCACAGCGTGGCGTTCAGCTGACGCGGCTTCCATGGGGCACACGGGCGGTACTGCAGCAGGACGGCGTGGTGGTGGACAGGGAGTGGCGCTGGGAGGGGGCGAATTGGGTGGCTTGGCGTCGCGCGCCGGAGGGGATGGGCAGCAGTGGCGGCGGCAGCGGCGGCGGCGGGTTTGGGTACTGCCAAGTGCCAGTCACACCTGCACGCTTCTGTACACGCTGGAATGATGACCCACTTCACCTGGGCCCAGTTGGTGATGAAACAAACCACCCGCTGCGGCGTGGCGCCTTGCGCCCAGCCAGCCAGAAGGGCAGCCGCGAAGAGCGCGGACAGCCACCGAGGCACCGCCATATGTCAATTTAGCGCGAATGACACGTTTTCGGGAACAGGTGGAGCGTCGGGGTTGTATGGCAGGACACCGGAGGACCAAAATGGGTGGCTAGCAGTAGGCTTGCTGGTTGGGTGATGAGTAGATGCTACTGGATGGCTACAGAGCATGCATGTATGTGAACCGAGCGATGCCGCGGGCGCGCCGCGGGGCCATGATTTTGCTGGTGATGCCAGGTGCCCGCCGCTCATGCCGCCGCTACACCAAATGCAGTCTGACACTCAGTCCTGCATGCATTACCACCCCCGGGTGCCCCCTCCCTGAAGAAAGCTTGTGCATGTGGGTGCTAGCTTACCCATGGCCGCATTGCTATGGGCAGTTCCCGCTGTCGTTCCACAGACACAGGAGCTGGCGCATGCGCACGTGGGAGCAGTGAGCAGTGAGCATCTGCCGCATCCCTGCATGGGCCCCGCCCCGCAGCCCCGCCCTGGCAGCCAACTTCCCACAGCCTGCCAGTGCCCGCCGCAGTATCTCAAGCCACTTGCTCCCATGGAGCCAGGGGGGGGGGACGAGGATGGCTTACAGTGAAAAAAAGACAGGTGTGGCTCTCAGCTGGGGCGCCCCCGCTACATCACGGTAGCAGCAGCGCCCGAGCGCTCAGCTTGTCTGCAGAAAAAGAGGCAGGTGTTCGCCTGCGACGCACGTGCTGCACTGGGGGAGGGTGAAGAGGTAGGTGCAAGTGATGTGGCAAGGGATGGGTGCGGGGGCGGAGGAATATGGGTTGCAGCTATTCGGGTGGGCAGTGGAGGGTGACTGTGAGGCGGAGGTGCGTGGCAGGGTGGGGCTAGGGGGCGCGCAGGCAGGCAGGGGAGCAGGGCTGCCCACAGCACACGTAGGGACATACAGGTAGGTCCAAATTGAGCAAGCAAATTGAGGGGAAAGAATGCAATGCAATGCAACGTGTCTCTGCAGTTCTTCTTCTGTGCTGCAGCGCACGCATCCATCCGCGCACGTCAGCAGCACAGCGGTGCTGGGCGTGAAAAGAGGGAGTTGGGTGGGCCACCGGAGCGGCCGTGCAATGCGCACGTGCATGCCCCAGGACGGGCCAGCCCATGTGTGCTGGCCCTCAGTGCTTCACTCACCGCCCCGCTGGGCAGCGGGCTCAGCGGGCGTTGTAGGCCCGTGCACCCAGGGCGCTCTTCAGCTGGCTATAGCGGGCATAATCGAACTTGTTGTCGAAAATGGAGGTCCCATTGTTGGGCGTCGCCGACTGCACAACAGCCAGGGGGGGCAGGCCGGGCGGAGAGGTGGGGATGCAGGCGGTCAGGCGCGGCGGAGGGATAAGAGGAAGGCAGGGCGGAGGCTCAAGAGCGGGGGACGTGCGGCCCGCATGCCACGGCCACATGCCCTCTGCACACTCAGCGCTCGGCAACACCCACTCTTCTCGTCTCCTGCCGCCGCTGAGATGCTCATGCCTGTGCTGCCTCCGCCGCCCGCCCACATGCCCGCCCGCAGTCGCTGCTGCTGCTGCTGCTCCCCCACTCACTCTGCTGCTGCTGCTGTTGCTGCTGCTCCCCCAATCACTCCACTGCTGCCGCCCACCACTCCCTGGCAGAGTGTGGACCCCGTGCGCACCTGAGCCACCGCCTGGCCGCTGTAGTCCTTGCAGGGGCCGCCCTGGCAGAAGCCCTTGTCGGAGCTGCAGGCAGGTGGGGGCCAGGGGCAGGGTGGGGTGGACAGGGAGGGACGGCGTGGGACCTGTTAAAGCCAAGAAAACCAAAAGCACGGGGACAGAGCGTGATGCGGCACCACCCGCCACGGGGGCGCGGCATGCAGGCAAGCACTTGCCGCTGCTCAGTCGGGATGCCATAGGGTGAACCCCAGCTCCTGCCCTGCCCTAAACACCCCACCCTGCTGCCCCAACACACCCCACTACACCCCCTCTTCACCTGCAGTAGAAGTAATCTGAGCCGCAGTGGCCCCACATGGAGCAGCACAGGGAGTCGTCCTGGCACAGGCCGTTGCCCACGCTGCCGCCGCCGCACAGCGCGCCTGCACGGCAGGGGTGAGTGGGTGGGTGGTGGTGGGCGGTGTGCATGGGTACAGCGGGCGGGGGAGCGTTGGGGCGCAAGCGTTTTGGGCTGGGTTTGCCACTTGAGCCCATCTGCACCCATTCAGGGGGCTGGCTCCGCTGCAAGGGCTCCGCACCCGAGGTTGCATGCCCTACAGCGCGAGGCCTGCCCTCCCCACTATTGCCATCCAAGGATGCGGCATCCGAGCCCCTGGCTGCTTCCGGTATGGTGGGGCACAACAGCTGCCACAACCCTCCCGAATAGTGGGTCTCACCTTCCCAATTGATGTCATCGTCCGCCACGGGTGACGGGGGCGGGGGCGAGGGGGCTGGCGGGGGCGGGGAAGAGGGGGATGGCGGGGGCGGACGGAAGCAGGGGCCGCCAACACAGTTGGCGCCACAGAAGGCGCCCTCTGCAGCGCGGGTGGGCAGACAGGGGGAGCGGGTTGAGGGCGAGTGTGAATGGGGTTTGGGCAGGCCGGGACGGGCCCAGGGCGGCCAGCTTGGGAGGCTGGGGATGGGAGGGGAGCAGGCACAGCAGATTAGCTGACAGGAGCAAGCCAGCTGGGCTGCAAACGGGCGGCACAGCAGGCTGGCCGGCCGGTACAGTACTTGAGCAGACCTACGGGGCGGCCCGCGATGGCGCCTGTGCGACGGGCAAAGGAGAGCTGTGGCAGCGCAGGGCATCTCAGGCGACCTGGCTAACACGCAGCTCCTCCACACGCTACCCCTCTACCCCAACTAGCTACATCCCCTCCCACTCACTCCTGCCGCAGTTGCCGGCGTTGTTGCAGCAGGCGCTGCGGTCGGCGCACAGGCCGGTGCCCACAAAGCCGCCGCCGCAGGGTTGCTGCGGGGGGGGCGGGGTGAGGGGGAGGGCGGCACGTGAGTGGACCGATGGGCGGGCGGTTAGGAGGATGGCAGGCGAGGTTGGGAACGCCGCAGGCAGGCAGCGCGCGGCGTTTACAAATGCAAGTGTTAGGATGGCGGGCGGGCAGGCAGGCGGGCAGGCCAAAACGGGATGCGCAAATTACGATCGTGTGCCCCTCAATCTGCCCGTCCTGCCGCTAGTCATGTAGGCGGGCCGGCCGGCCGGCCGGCGGGCAGGCAGGCAGGCAGGCGGGCAGCGGGCAGGCGGGCAGGCAGGCAGGCGGGCGGGCGGGCAGGCGGGTAGGCAGGCGGACAGGCGGGCAGGCAGGCGGGAAGGCAGGCAGGCTCACAGGGATCTGGGGGCGGGGGAGCAGGGGAGGCGCCACAGGCCGGGTGGTTGGAGGGGGAGGTGGGGACGCCACCCAGCCAGACCCGTCGATGGGGGGCGGCGGGGAGGAGGGCGGCGGGGAGCTGAGCGGCGGGGAGGGCAGTGGGGGGCGGGGCGCAGGCGAGGGAGGCGGAGGCCGTGGGGACGGTGACGGCGACGGCGCCGGAGGGGGAGGGGAGGGCAGGGGCGAAGGGGGGCGGGGGGGCGAGGGGGAGGGTGAGATCTGTGGGACGACAGGGTCCGACTTGCAGGTCACGGAGGCGGGCCAGTCGCAGACGTTGCTCTTCTCGTTGAACAGCAGGCCTGGCGGGCACTGCTTGTGGGCGGGCAGGGGGCCGCAGTCGTAGAAGGACTGCAGGGAAGGCAGGGGGAGGGAAGGGCAGTCAGGTGGGTGCGTGCAGGAGGGCGGCAGCAGTGACACACTCTCCCCCACACCCTGTCTCGTGAGACCGTTGCTGGCTCCCCGTGGACTTGAAATGTAATTGATTGATTGATCGAGTGAGTCAAGGCATGCTTTGGCAGGGGAGGAGGAGGGGGTGTAGGGAGGTGGGGGAGGAGGAGGTGAGCGGGCACCTTACTGCAGAGCAGGCACCTCACTGCACAAAGTGCAGGAAGGAGGGTGCGGACAGGTCATTAAATGCAAGGGCGCCCTACACACCTTGCAGTCGTCAGCCACGTCGGCAAACAGGCCGGTGGCCTTCTTCCATTCACAGAAGCAGGGGGCGTTGCCGATGCCGCAGGGGGAGACGGAGGGCGGGGCGGGCGGCGGCAGGGGAGGGCTGGGCGGCGGGGATGGCCGCGGGGGCGGGGGCGGGGGCGACGGGCGGGGAGGGGGCGAGGGAGGGGCCAGCGGGGGGCGGGGCGGCAGCGGGGCCGGGGAGGGCGAGGGCGGCCGCGGCGGGGGCTGCAGGGGAAGGGACCCGCCAAGGTGGGGAGCAGGGGCAGAGGCACTTTGTGTCAGACGGGGTTGCACTACACCTCAGCAAACACCTGCCCCGCATCCGCCCCCTGCTGCCAGGCCCTATGCCCCAGACCCTCCCCAGAGCGCTCTGTACACGCCAGCAGAGCCCCCCCCTGCCCCCTCGCCCCATGCCTCCCCCTCCACTGAGCACTCACGCTGGGTCCGGTGCCGGGAACGCCGGCCCAGGGCCCCGGGTCCTGCTGGTACTTGAGCAGGTTGAGGATGGTGTTGTCCACGTCATCAAGGTCGGCGGCCCACAGCTGCGGACCAAAACATTCAACAAAACATGTATAATGAGATTGAAGCCTTCTTTTGTTGGGTTGTCGACGTCATCAAGGTCGGCGGCCCACAGCTGCGGGGCAATACACGATGGCAGGGGGTAATACATGAGTTGAGCAGGGAGAGGGACGGCGATAAGGTGAGAAGGTTGAGGATGGTGCTGTCCAATGTCATCCAAGTCGGCGGCCCACAGCTGCAGCAAGAGGGGGGCGACGCTGCAAGTTGAGCGAGTTGAGGATGGTGTGGGTCACATCACCCAAGTCAATGGACCACAGCTGCAGAGGTAGCACAAGGTGGCAGGAGGTGGCACATGAGTTGAGCAGAGAGAGGGGAGGCAATAATAGGTGAGCAGGTTGAGGACAGTGCTGTCCACGTCATCCAAATCGGTGACCCACAGGTGCGAGACAGATGGGGGGAAGAAGCACACGAGTTGAGCAGGGATGGGAGTGGTGCACAACTGTTGCACCAGCACGCGCCGCCTCAGCACGCGCCAGCTCAGCACCCTGCCACCTCAGCGCCCTGCCACCTCACTCACCATCAGGCCTCCCAGGCCCAGCTCCCGTGCCGCCAGTATCTTCATGTAGATGGTCTGGGGCAGGTCGAACCCGACCCAGGTGGTGCCGCTCACGGCGTAGGCCGCCTTGGCAGCCGTGCTGATCACCACCTGTGCAGGCAGGCAAGTGGGTGGAGGTGGGGCTGGTAAAAAAGATAAGACATGTGGCGTTGTTAAGAGTGCAGGCAGGCTTGGCCGCCGTGCTGATCACCACCTGCGGCAGTGAGGGCAAAACGTGGGGGGCGGGGCAGGTCAAACCACTGTTCAAGTGGCGCTGTTGAGCTGTTGAGAGCGCAGGCCGCCTTGGCAGCGGTGCTGATCACCACCTGTGCAGGCAGGCAAGTGGGTGGAGGTGGGGCTGGTCAAACAGATGGACATGTGGCGTTGTTGAGAGCGCAGGCAGCCTTGGCGGCGGTGCTGATTACCACCTGTGCAGATGCCAGGGCAGTGGGGCCAGGACAGGCAAGTGTTTAAGGGGACGAACTGGGGCGTGGAGGCAAACCTCAAGGGAGCAACAGCGCACGGCGTTGGGCGCGCTCAAGGCGGCGAGGCCAGGGCTCGGCGGGGTGCCATGCTCCTGCGTTCCGCCCACCCATCATCATCACATTGGTGGGGCGCCCCTACGCCCCACACACACGCCCGAACAGCACCCACCTGGGTGCCGGGCGTCTGAAGCATCTGCTGGATTTCGTACCAACCAATGTAGCCGGCCTCTCCTGCGGGTGGGTGCATGCCACATTGGCATGTGTGAGTTGATCGGGAGCATGCGGCGAGCTGTCTTGGACTCGTAGGCATGCGCTGTGCTGGGCCCACGGCCCGGCCTGCCCCGCACCTGCGGCACCCCCTCTCAGGGGCCGCCCCTCCTTGCCCACAAGCTGCCGCCCCTTCCCCACCCCCCTGCTCACCGGTGCACCGCCCGGCGGGGCCGGCGGCAAAGGCCGCCGCCCCCACGTTGCTCTTGGTGCGGTCCGCCAGCGTCCAGGAGCGGCCGTAGGCTCCAATGCCGAGGTTGAGCTTGCTGCAGCACGGGCACGAAACGCAATTGGGCGTGGGGTTTGAAGGGCAGGGGCATAGCAGGTGAGGGGCAGCGGGACGGGGCGTGAGATAGGAAGGGGGAAGCGGGAGTGGCCGGGGCATCAGCCAGACTGACCCCCCTACACATCGGTGCCATGAGCATGCGCCGTCCCGGGACGTGCCTCTGCTGCTCTCCTCTTGTGAACCCCGCGCTGCTGGTGCCACGTGTCACAACTTCCTGTTGGCTTCCTCAACCCCACGCCCTCGGGCTGCAATCAGTTTCTTGTGCCACGTGGCCTCACCTGGGGGGAACCTGCCCGTTGGGGCCCAGGTAGTGGTCCAGCGCATTCTGGATGTCCAGGGTGCCGCCCTGCAATAGGAGAAATGACACATGATGTGCACCTTGTGGAAAAGTTGCGGCAGAACAGGTCATGCAGCGCATTCTGGATGTCCAGGGTGCCGCCCTGTGCACATGAGAAACAAGGAACAGCAACCAAGGTGCTGTCTTTATTGAGGGGCGGCGGCGGAGCAGGTCGTGGTGCATGGGTCTGCATGAACCTCCAGGGTCCCCACGCTGCGCGCACGTCATCAATGCCGGGCAGCATTGGTGCCCAGGAAGCGCACCGACCCCCTATCGCCATACTCGACCTATAGGATGACCAAAAAGCCAATGAGCCAGCGGCGAGCCGGGGCACCCCAAGGGGTGCACCCGGGTGCGGGTCCCCTCTGCCCCCCTTGGGGTGCCTGCCTGCCTGCTGCCTCCCCGCCTCCCCGCCCTCACCAGCGGGGTCCTCTCTGCCCCCTGTTGGTGTGCCCGCCCGTCTCCCCGCCTCGCTCACCAGCGGGTCCTGCCAGGGCGTGTGGAAGTTGACCGCCTGGTCCCATGCTCCGTGGAAGTCGTAGGTCATGATGTTGATGAAGTCCAGGGACTGGCCCAGGGAGGGCAGGTCCAGGCCTGCCAGGCATAGTGATGGGTGATTGAATCAAGAAGCCGCCGGCATGTGGCCAGCTGTGTGGTACGTCCGGCCTCACTTTACCCATGCCAGGAACTCCATCCTGACCCAGCCGCCCACCATGGGTGATGTACTCCCCGCACCGGCCACCCCTCACAACTCAGCCACCGTAAGCTTCCACAGCAACCCCAAGCCGCCCACCTTGGTAGCCGTATGCCCCCGCGCCCGTGGCCATGGTGAGCAGGTACTCCTTGCCCCTCCTGGCGGCCTCAGCCTTGTACTCCCGGCAGAAGGCGGCATAGTTGACCTGGCACAGGCACACACGCGGTGGTGGGGCAGGCCATACTGGTGGGTGCAGGTATTGGCTGGATTTGAAGGCCGTAAAGTCGGCACGATTCGAACCGTGATGGGCATGCGTAGCGGTGGTGGGCAGAGTAGTGGCTTGGTGGAGGGATTGCCCTCATGGCAACCTTGCGTGCACCCATGGCTGCTGCCCACCAGCCGGGCCAACAGCTGCGCCACCAACGCTGCCAGTGCACTGGCGATAACCCAAGATACGGCCGGCAGCTGCAGGCTGCTACTTTGTGCCGCCACTGCCAAACCTAGCCACGCAGTCTCACTCTCCATAGCCCATCACAGTTGTCAAACCAAAGAACATCCCAGAGGGGCTGCACCTTGTCGTTCACAGTGCCACCACGGTCCAGCGCCCCGGGGTACTCCCAGTCAACGTCCAGCCTGCGGAGGCAGATCAGAGTATAGACCGCGTGTTACTGTTGTTGCGCCGAGCGAGCATTGCAGCACTGCGGCGGTCGCGGCACCGTGGGGAGCCGTGCCGGCGCGCCTGCCCCCAATGCGTGCTAAGCGTCCCCACTTCTTGTGTTGACATCATTCCAATTTTGCCTTACAGCATTCAATCCATGCACCACCCTCCACAGATCGCGCACCACCCCTCCCCTATCCCATACTGTTTCCCCAACCCGTCTTTCCCCCTGGCTCCCCCGCTAGGGTTCTGGGCTTTCTGGCCGCTCACCCGTCGAAGCCCCACTTGTCGAGGAAGGCAAAGATGTTGTTGATGAACCGGGCGCGGTTGGCGGGCGTGACCGCCTGCGAAAAGTAGTCCTTGTACTGGCTCCAAGGCTCGTTCATGGTCCTGTTTTACGGACAAAGCGCGTACACAAAAGTGAGCGGCAGGGGGCGCAGGTGTGAGCATACAAGCAACACTCCTGCTGCGATCCGTCACATCAAGGGAGAAACAACGTCAGGGCTGCGTGCAGAGGACTGCGCAGCAGCAAGCATTGAGACAGGAGGAGCAAGCACCGCTGCCTGGGGCGCCTGTGCCCGACACACCCGGCCACAGCTGCCACCATGAGCGGCACAGGCGCTCATGTTGCTCTCTGTGCGCGCACAGAAAGTCCGGCTCCACGCCTCACAGCGCACTGCCCCTAGTACATAAGGAGCGGTTTATTCGGAACAGCCCAGCCACCGCGGCACCACTCCCTCAGGCCCCACTCTGCGCGGCGCCTCGGCGGCCGCCCACGCACCAGCCGCCCACGGCAATCAGGATTTTGAGATCCGGGTTCTGATTGCGCAGCGCCATGGTCTGCGGGTACAGCACCGTCTCGTCGTTCCACTCAACAGGCTTTAGTGTGAAGTCTGCGCATGTAGGGGTGGTGGGAGGGCACATTGGTGGTGGGCGGCGGCGGCGGCAGGAATGCGCCAGAGCAGCGGCACAACGAGGCATGCACACGGTGCAGAAGTCCTTTCTCGACACCCATGCTCCCAGTATGTTAAACGCAGCGCATTTGCGGATGCAGCAGCTGTTGCTAACTGCCGGGCGCCGGCAGGATGGCAAACATCCTTGACGCGTGGTCAACCTGCTCCCCACATACCCGGGTTCATGAAGGCAAACGCAAAGTTGACATGCGTGCACAGGGTTGCGTTCAAGTCCTTGGGCCACCACTGGCACTTCGTCCGGCCCACGGTGCCTTGCCGATACTGCAGCAAGCGTGGACGTGGCAGCGGTGGCGGCGGCAGGCGGCTGCCCGTCGGCAGCTGCTTTGGCGGCCCGACCGCTGTGATCTATGCCGCATTTCCCACATAAAAGAAACATTAGAAGGCTCCCCGCGGCACCTGGACCGGTCATGGCCTCGAAAATGCCCCCGACCATGCTCCCCTGACCCTCCGGACAGGCTCCTGACACCTGCGAGCATGCCAGTGTGCTTACTTGCGACCAGTTTGCCCCGTAACACACCACGCGATTGAGCTGACTCGCTGCAGGCACGGCCAGGACCAGCAGTGCCACTCCGAGCGCCGCCGCAGCCCCGCGCAGTGTCATGGTGATCGCGAGCCCCTCTGGGGTGTGCGTGGATGAACGTCGACAGGCGCGTACATGGTCAGCCGGCGCAGCCGTTTCATTTGAAACCGTTGTCCTACCTGGCGGCGGCGTCACCCAAGCGCCAGCTGGCTTGGGTGTCAGAATGGCTACTTTGGACAATCGGTGACGGAAGGCATCCCTCACCGAGAATTCCTGCATTCGGGCAATCCCAGTCTTCCGCTGGAATTCGTATGGTTTGGAAGCACAAGGTGAAAGAACTCGTGCTCCCCAAGGTTGACGCCAACTGCACTCTGCCCGCTCGATGACGGCCCCCGCCCCTTTCACCACATATGCCTGACGGCTTTACAGTTGTGTGTGTGTGTGAATCAGTTCATTGTTTCATCGTCGAGTGGGGCTGCTGCTGCGTGTAGTATACAGTGAAGAGCAGGGGGGGTGAGTGACGGGGGGAGGGAAGGACGGGGGCGGGGAGGCCCTCCGCCGCCAGGTAACATGCAGCAACAGGTGGGCGGGGGCGGTTGCTCAACGCCCGACGCCCGCAAACACTTGTGAAGGAGGCACGCATCGCCCGCACCCCGCAAACAAGACAGAGAAGGGGAAAGGCAGAGGAGCTTCCGCGGCACATGCAGGCAGGGTAGCACAGAGGGCTAACACCGGCAGTGTGTGGGGTGGGTGGGGGGCGGGACGGTGTTGGGAACGTGCCGTACTCCCGGAAGGCGGGACTGAGGAAATAAAATGTCTGTGGGGGAGGGACATACGAGTGGCAAGCACGACCGGAAGGGCCCAGGCGTCACCCAACCCCACCGCCTCTAGGATGCTTGGAGCACCCCGCCAGCCGGTTGGGCCAGCCAAGGCGCCGTCACAACGCTCGCTCCGGCGCTCTCATCCTGGGGCGGGGCGCCGCCGCTGCTTGCGTGCAGGGCGCAGAGCCGCCCGCGCCTGGCAGCAGCACCCGGGTGCCCAAGCAGCTCAGAAGCAAGGAGCTTAAGACACCTCGGCGGTGCCGGCGGTGAAGCCGGGCTGCTCGTAGCGGTAGCGCCCGTCGGGGCCAATGCCAAAGCCCTTGGGGTCGGCAAACACATTCTCCAGCAGCTGGGACATGTCCTGCACAGAGAGGGGAATGGAGAGGGGCGGCACAAGAAAACGGGGTTAGCAAACGAGGGGATGTGTGGAGAGGGGCCACAGCGTGGCGGTCGGCAAACACATTTGCAAGCAGCTGGGACATGTCCTGCACAAAGAGAGAGAGGCAAGGAGAAGGGACTGCACGAGCATACGAATGAAGAGGGGCACAGGACGGCGGCCGACACACGCCTGCCGGCAGGCTGGGGCACGAGACGTACCGCCACCTCGTTCCCGCGCCCTCCTCCCGCACCCCCGCACTCGCTTGCCGCCGCACAAAACCAATAGTTGGCCCCTGCCGCTGCTTCGGTGAGCTCGACACACTCATTTGACCAACCAACCAACCAACCAAGCAGCAAGAAGCCCCTCCCGCTGCTCTGCTCATTGGTCAGCTGTGCGAGCTACAGCTGGCATACAGGTGGCTCTTCATTCAATCATTCAGCCAAGCGTGGCCCGCGCTCACCGGCTTGGGCGAGCTGTCGGCAAACTCGACGCAGTCGTCCACCTCCGCCGCCACCCGCTTCTCAATCTCCTTGATGTCCGCCTCCGTGGCCAGCCCGCTGGACACCATGTACTTGGCCAGCTGGGGGATGGGGTCGCGGGCCTGCGGGGGGGCGGGGGGGGAGGGTAATGGGGAAGAAGGGGCTAGAACTTTACAACACAGGTTGGGATGTACTTGGCCAGCTGGGGCCAATGGCAGGCATGGGGGAGGGGGATATTGGAAAGTTTTGTATACACGAATTCAAACGAGGAAATATCATTTGAAGCGCCCTGAGTGGCCGCTGGCCTTACTCCCCCAAGCCCTGGAGGAGCGACGCCTTTTCTAAGCTCACTACAACTGCCCTGGATTGATTAGCTTCCTTGGCGGGCGACGCCATTTCTAAGCTCACTACAGTTGCCCGGCCACAGCGCCACGCATGCACCTTGAGCCGGTACGCCCCCCCGCCTCACCGCGTAGTGGTCCTTCTCCTCCTTCTTGCGCAGCTCATCGGGGTCGGCGAGGGAGTGGCCGCGGAAGCGGTAGGTCTCCGCCTCAATCAGGGTGGGACCCTCGCCGCGGCGCGCACGCATCACCGCCTCCATCGCCACCTCGCGCACCTGCCGGGATGGGGGGAGGTAGGGGGAAAGGGGACACGTAAGGGGGAGGAAAGGGTTGAGAAAGCAGGTGTGAGGCGGGGAAGGGGGGGAAGGCTTCGGAAAGCAGGCGGCTCCATCGCCACCTCGCGCACCTGCCGGGGCAGGCGGAAAGGGGTGGGAAGAGAGGGTTGGAGGGGGAGGAGGGGTATGGTAGAGGAGCCAACGGGGTCGGCAGCCAGCGGCAGGCCGGCGGCACGGGCGGCGATGGGGAAGCACCAGCAGCGTCCCATCTCGGCACTGCCCGCAGCAGAATAGGTGCGACTGCAGCTGCCAAACCGAGCCCCGCTCCTCCTTTCGCACTCAATTTCAGGATGTGCTTGCTGCAACTGCAGGTGCCACCCTCCTGTGAGCCCCCGCGCCCCCTCCCTTGCCACCCGCACACCTTGAGGACGTCCATGCCATCGACGTGCACGCCGGGCATGCCAAAGGCGGGGCCCTTCTTGTAGATCCAGGGCTCGTTGTCGGAGGTGGAGGAGGGGGCGGTGGCGCGGGGGTGGTTCATGCCAATGGCCCACCTGGCAGGGGGGAGAGACGAACGATGGTAGGGATGTTGGTGGCAGGAAAGGGGGCGCATTGGGTGAGCGGGTGGCGTGAGGGACGCAGACGGTGCTGCTCAGCGGCGAATGCAGGCGGCGCGCACACCGGCCGACCCTTCGGCCCAGGGCTGCACTGCAGGGCAGGGCAGGACAGGGCCCTCCTGTCCTCCGCGACCCATGCAGCTGCCATGCATGTGAACCTCACCTCTTGTCTCTTTCTTCTTACCAAGGGAATACATCAGAGGAGGCGGCTTGTCTACGCAGCCCGCCCCCACACCCCACCCCTCTCAGCAGCCACCCTGAGCCACAGTGCAGTGTTGGCCCCGCTCTGCCCCCCTTCCCCTCCCCCCTCTGCCTCACTTGTTGTTCTCCACCACGAAGATGCAGGGCAGCTTGTAGAGGGTGGCCATGTTGAGGGCCTCGTAGAACTGGCCTGCAGCGGGGGGGTAGGGAGGGAGGGAGAGGAGCGGGCGCCGGTTTAAGTACAAGAGTGCAGCAAAGGGTGCAGTGACAGGGGTCGTGTAGAACTGGCCTGCAAGAAGGGGTGGACGTAAGGGCTCCAAGGTGCCAGTTGTTTTATAAGAGTGCAGTGATGAGTGGCAGGTGTTGCGGGCGCCACGGCCACGGTGAGGGGCGGGTACCCATTCCCCGCGCCCACCTCAACAGCGCACACGCACATGCACGGGGGTGCGCGTGTCCCGTGAGCCCACTTCCTCGCCAGCACCACCCGCCCACACGCACCACCCACGCACCGACGTTGCAGGTGCCGTCTCCGAAGAAGTTGACCGACACGCGCTCGTCGCTCTCGTCGCCCAGCACCCGCTGGTTGTAGGCAATCTGGAAGGCGGCGCCCAGGCCCACGGGGATGCCCTCGCCGATGAACGCGTACCCGCCCAGCTGCGGGGAGGAAGGAAGAAGAAGAAGCAAGGGAACAAGAAGGGGAGTTGGAAAAGCTGGAAGGCGGCCCACAGACCCGCGGCCTCTGATGCCCCCTTCCAACAGTATGCGTGCCCGCACAACCAGGGGGGGAGATCACACAAGAGAAGGCAAGCTCTCAACTTCACTGTCTAGAACACGCATTTGAGCACGGTAAGCAGGAGCAGGCCGCGACCAGCGGCCGCCCCACAGCCAACCATCACTGCCCTCGAGCCTCCCCTGGCCCCCATGCACAGGTGCCCCCACATCCGCCCACCCACCAGCCCGTGCTCGCGGTCAAACATGTGCATGGAGCCGCCCTGGCCGCGGCAGCAGCCCGTCTTCTTGCCAAACAGCTCCGCCATGACCTGCATGAGGAGCGACCACAGCAGGCAGGGCGGGCAGGTGAGGTGAGCATGCAGGCCGGGCAAGTGGGGTGAGCATGCTGGCGGGTGTGCAGGTCAAAAATGGGAGGGGCCGTGGCAACCACGCTGCCTGTCCCTGTGCTGTGTATGGCGCGGCCCCTGCACCTCGCACGCAGAGCAGTGTTTCCACGGAGCGCTCCCCAGCCCCAATCCTACCATCCAACAACACAGGCATGTGCACGCATACGTATGCGCAGACCAACACACCTTGCGAGCCGAGACGCCCTTAGAGAGCGCGTGCACGTGGTCACGGTAGGTGGAGCAAATGAAGTCCTCCTTGCGCAGGCAGGCCTTGATCACGCCTGCAGCAGATGCGCAGGTGAATCGACACGCCGATGAGGAAAGCACGGGCAAGGGTGTCGGCACACATAACAAGCGATGATGCGATGTGCACGGGGCGCGAGAAGGGTGCAGGGGCAGCTGAAGAAGCGGCCTGGCAGGCAAGCGCGCAGCGCGGAGCGAGCAGAAGAGCCCCGCGGCCTGGCGGCTTGTACCGGTGCGGTGCCAGCCTGGCAGCGTGTGGCAGCACCCACCAGTGGACACCGCCTCCTGGCCGGAGTACAGGTGCACAAAGCCAAACATCTTGCCGCGGTAGTACATCTGCGGTACAGGGTGGCATGGCGGCAGTACGGGCGAGTCCGGTCATACCTCCGTCGGCCCCAGCACGGGCGGTGCGGCAGGCGGGAACCAAGCTGAATGCGGCCGCCCCACGGACACGGGCTTTCACTCTGCCGCGCCCGCGTGCAGCAGTTCGGAGGGTGTAGGCAAGAAGGGAAGACGGGGGGTCAGTGTGGCACCCACCTGGGCGCACATCTCCTCAAACTCGCGTCCCAGCACCATGTCGTAGTAGAGCATGGCGGCCTGCAGGGGGATGTCAAAGATCATAAAGGAGCCTGAATAGGGGGTGGTGCCGCTAATCAGCCGTCGTGAGGGTAGCATGCGCAGCGTGCTGAGCCTGCGTCGGCTGGCTGGGCAGTGCAGCGCGCGCCGCGATGCCACAGGGGGCCCTGTGGCGGCAGCTAACGGCTGGGGCGCAGCCCGGCACAGCAGGGCGCTGTGCAGCCTGCGCTGCTGCAGAGCTACAACAACAGCTGCCTCTCGCGCCGGCAATCTGTCCGCCTGGTGCTTTAAGTCCTTGGGCCCATCCCAGGTGGTGAGGCTGGCTGGCTGGGTCGCCGCACCTGCTCAGGGGAGAGCGCCGGCGCCTTGTAGGCCGCCTTGCCGCTGCTAGCCGCCTGCTTGGGTACGGGGGTAGCCACCGCTGCCACACGCACGGCAGAGCCGCGAGCGGCGCGCTGCGTGCGCCGGCTCGCCGGCGCGGCCAGGGCGGGGGCCGCCGCGGCGGCGCGGCTGCTCAGCTGCGGGGCAGCCATCCGGCTTGCGGATGCTGCCTGAGTCGCCTGCATCCTGCAGAGTCAGGCACACGCAGGCCGCGGCCAGGGAAGAGGGGGCGTGGGTGAAAACAAGAGGCCCCTGCTGTCCCCGCGCCAGCTTGACCGGCGGGCCGGCGCCAACTTGCTCCGCTGCCGCTGATCATGGGGTGAGCTGAGCGGCCCGCTGATCGCGACAGAGCGCAGATGGGGGAGACATCGGCTGCCCGAGCTGCTCAGCAGCGCGGAAGCTGGCGCCGCCGAGGGAGCCCGCGCTGTCAGAGTCGCCTGCACCAGGACTTGCCTGCGCCCGTCACAACGAGCCGAATGCAGCCACAAACCAGCGGGGCCGCTGAGCCGACTGTTTGTGAGAGGAGAGAATGCAGGCAGAGGTGGGAACCAACCACTCGAGCTGGAGCGGGGACAAGATGGCGGGGCAGGGCGTGTGCTCTATCGCGTTTCTGTGGGGCATTCTTGATCGCTCGAGTATCGCTACCTCTGTCTGTGACGCGCATTGCGCTTCGCCAGCACTCTGGCCGAGAGCTCCATGGCGGCAGTCGGAGGCGAGGGTTTGGACGTAGCGGGCCGGCGCATCGTTGTGACCGGAGCCACACAAGGCATTGGAAGGTGCTCGATATGCACGCGCAATGCACCGGGTCGGGGAGAGGGTTTGCAAGTGCTGGAGGCACCGCCGCCGCCGCTCCTGCCGCCTGCAGGGGCACCACGCCACTGGTGTGGCACTGCAAGCCCCTTACTGTTTGAATCATATCAAGAAGGAGTCACATTCTGCTTACTGGTATACTGGTAGCTCCAGCCCACTGGACGCCTCACCCACACTCGCGCTTCCACCCACCCGGCTGGGCAGGGAGACGGCGCGGCAGCTGGCGGCGCGTGGCGCACATGTGGTGCTGGCGTGCAGGGATGTGAGGCGTGCAGAGGCGGTGGCCGAGGGCATCAGGTGAGAGAGATGCACATGCTTTCTGTTTGTAAGGGGTGCGCATGCATGCACGGGGCTTGCCTGCGTGGCCGGGGCATTTGCACGCAGGGTGTGTTGATCAGGGTGGCAGGCAGAACGAGGGCTGCGCTGGCCAGCCTTGGAAGCACCCATGCGCCCACCCATGGCAGCAGTAGGCATGCGGACAGCCGCACGCCGTTGAGCCGGGTGCTCAGCTGACCACCGCAGCGCAGGCACCAACCCTGACCGAGCATTGCCATGCGACCCTCCCGCCCACCTGCCCGCCCGGGCCCAGCCGCCGCCCGCCACGCACCCCTCCCGCTCCGCCCACACTCCCACTTTCTTTCCTCCCTCCAGGCAGCAGCACCCCGGCTCCGTGGTGGAGGTAGGGCCCCAGCTGGACTTGGCTTCTCTGGAAAGCGTGCGCCAGTTTGCTGCAGCCTATAAGAAGCGGTACACCCGCCTGGACTGCCTGGTGAACAATGCAGGCGCCAACTACACGGTTCCTTGGCACACGTCAGAGGGGGTCGGGGGCCTCTGCCAGGCGAGTGCCAAGCACGTTTTTTTTTGGGGGGGGGGGAGGGCAAAGACGAGGA
Source organism: Micractinium sp. NFX-FRZ (assembly GCA_029339195.1). Lineage (NCBI taxonomy): Eukaryota > Viridiplantae > Chlorophyta > Trebouxiophyceae > Chlorellales > Chlorellaceae > Micractinium > Micractinium sp. NFX-FRZ. The sequence continues at coordinate 54,090 of JAPTJF010000236.1, forward strand.
GAGTGCAGCGCGTGTAGTTGGGGGTGAGCTGTGCACGCTCGGCTCAGCATGCAAAGCAGGGCAAGCCGCCCTGCTCTTCTTCTGCTTGCCAGGCATCACGCACGCCGGGCATAACGCATGCCTCGTGCGCGTGTGTGTGCCACCAGCGTGCACACTCTGCTGCCCGCTCCCAGCTGTGCTCACTGCACACCCGGCCCCTTGTTCTTTGTGCAGACCAACTACCTGGGCCCCTATGCACTTACACGTCTGCTGGAGGACACCCTGCAGGCATCCGCGCCCGCGAGGGTGAGGGCGGGAGGACCGGGCGGGGGAGGGAGTGAAGGCAGGGGCGGCGGAGGGAGAAGAGGCACGCAGGCGGGCAGGCAGGCAAACAAGCAGGCAGGACGCGTTTATCCCAACTCACCCTGCTGTGCCTGCCCTGCCATGCTGGCCCCACTCAGGTGGTCAACGTGTCATCGGTGACCCACCGCTACGGGTGGGTGGGTGACGTGGCGCGCTTCCTGTCCAGCTGGCGCCCCGGCTCCTACTACCCCTCCACCAAGCTGGTGGGTGGCTGGGTGTCTTATTGTGGGTGTTTGTGGGTCTGGCTGGCTGGGTATGGATAAGCGTGGGCGGCTGGGTGCCACTGAGTGAGTGGCTGACTAGGGGGGGCTGGGTGGCTGGGGACCAGGGCTCTGTGCAGCACCAGGCAGCCGGCCAGCCTGCTTACCTTCCAACCAATGGGTCGATGTTTGTTCACCGGCGCTGCCGCTCCCTGCCCTCTTCCACACCCCGCGCTCCCTCTGCCCCTCCTGTTCACGCCAGCGTCCTCTTTGCATCCCCTCCCACCGCCGGCCAGGCCAACCTAGACCTAATTACTTTGCGCCCCCTCTGCCCCTCCTGTTCAGGCCAACGTGCTTTTTGCTTACGAGCTACAGCGGCGGCTGGGGGATGCTGGCGTGCAGGTGAGCGCTGCGAGTGTCGGCGCGGCCGCTGCCAGCCGCTGCCTCTTGCAACCTCGCCGCTGCTCATCATGTCTGGGACCTCCTTTCCCCCGCCTGCCCACCACCTCAGTCCCAGCTGGCCGGGCATGCCTCCCTTGCAACCCTAGCAACCAGCAGCTCACTTGAATGCACACCTGCACATACGTGCCCAGTCATGTGCTGCGCTGCGCTGTGCTTCCACCCCATGCCTTTGCTCCCACTCTGCGCACCAACCCAGGCACGCCACCCAGCAGACCTCACCTCCCTGCTGCCCCACCGGCCCCTGCATGCATCGCATGCATCCTTCAGTAGCTGTGCTGTGGACCCAGGCGGTGTGGTGTGGCTTCCAGCACCTGCACTGGGGCCTGTGCACACTTACTTCCACCGACCCACCAACCCACCCCCTGCCCCACTGCCGCCCCCCTTCCTCATAGAGCCCTCGTAGAGCTGCATTGCGAACCCACACGGCGCGAGCTCAAACCATCTACATCTCTTGCCGCTAAACCCATCCCCTTATTATACCAACCCCACTGCCGCCTTTGCCCAATGTCTCCCTCATCAGAGCTGCGCCGTGGACCCAGGCGGCGTGGCGTCCAACATTTGGAGCGGCTCCGCCTTCAGCCGTCCGCCCCTCAGGTGGGTGCCCGTGCTCCGCTCTGATGAGGCCGTCCTGCCCTCCTTGCACGCATGCATGCATGCCTGTCTTGCCTGCCTGCTGGAGTGCGCTGTTTGTTGCCCAACTATGCTCGGCCCCCGCTCAGCTGTCCACTCAGCCACTAAACCTGTTGCCTGCCCCCCAACGGCCCACTGCTCGCCTCTGCTGCTCGCGGCAGCGCTGGGTGCTAGCCATCTCACCTTGTCGACCTCCTAACTCTCCCCCACCTATGCTTTCCTGCTCCCAACAGCTGGGTGATAGGCAACCTGTACGCACCGCCCTCTGACGGCGCCGCTGCAGTTGTGCACGCTGCCACTGTTCCCTGGAGCCGCGAGCGCCAGGCCGCGGCCGCCATCAACGCTCGCTGGGCCGTCAGCAGCAACGGGCGGCGGCATCAGGCAGCACAGCGCAGCACAGCGCGGCCGCTGCCTGACCTGCGCTTCTACGCGCGGGGGCTGTTTGCCTCGCCAGCTGTCACCAGCTGGCGGGGGGTCCCGCAGGGCCGGAAGGGGGGCGTGCCTGAGAAGCTGCGCAGCAGCTTGTGGGGCCTCACCGCTTTGGTGGCCAGTTTGTTGGACTGGCCGCTGCGCAACCTGTCAGGTGGGTGCTGGGCCTGATGGGTGCTGCCTCTCTTGTGGGTTTGACCTGCCGCCGCTGCCTCGCTTGGTGGGTGTGTCGCAGGCAGCGCCTGGCCAGCTGGCCTACATGGTGCTGCCTCCCTTGTGGATGTGTCTTGTGCAGCACCTGGCCAGCCGGGCCCGCATCGCACTGCCTCGCTGATGCTGGCTGGCATGGCACGAGCAGCAAGGTGCTTGCTGGCCCACTCCCGGCGCCGCTGCCACCGCTGCTGGTGCTGAGACCTTGCCCTCCCCTGCCACGCCTCTTGTGGGACCCTGTCCCCAGCCCCCCGCGTCCTCACTTGCCGCCGCCCACCCACTTGCACTGCTCCTACTCTCGTCTGCGCCCCCCGCCCCCGCACGCAGGCGGCCGGCTGCTTAGCGCCGCTCGACCCGTGCCGTCGGCGCCGCTCAGCTATGATGCCAACTTGGCGGCCCAGCTGTGGGACCTTTCTGCTGACGCCGCCCAGGTGCCTCGGGAGCCAAACATTGTGGCTTCTGCCGGCAAGCAATGACTGCAACCCACTTGAGCAGCGCAACCCCCGTTCCTGCTGGCAAGGGAGGCTGTCACTGCGGGCCCCGCCAGCTCACCCAGCCCTCTTGTGTACTAGTAATCATCAATCAAAATGAATGACCCACGTACTGCTCTTGTACTTCACTGTTTTCACTTGGCATGTGTATTTGTATTTGTACCGGATCTACTTGTCCCATTGGTGGCGGTTACCCCATGGAAAGCTGACCACACCGATATGCCTGTAACCACCTGGTTGCGCCCAGAGCTGGTGGGCTTGCTAACGATGCAATGGCGGCCGACTTACAGGGGTGGGGAGGCCAGAAGGCACTGCCTTTCAGGCACAGAGTGTCAGCTGAAATGCACCAAAAGCTGGCCCTCAGCCCTGCCGCGGCACAAACACAGCAGCAGTCGCGCGCAGGCTGGGTGCGGCGGCTTGCGGGGCAGGGGAGGCAGGCGCCACAGCCTCCGTCGGCATGGGCGCAGCGGGCGCAGCAGGCACAGCGGGCGTGTCGTCGGCACGGCGTGCTGCTGCAACGTCTCCCGCAGGTGCGCCCTCCTTTTCAGCGAGGACGCTGGCAGGCCGGGGCTCGGCTGCGAGTGCAGCTGCTGCGGGGCTGCTGCAGCGGCGGCCGCGGCGGCTGCTGTCGGGACCAGCTGCGCCTGTTGCAGTGTGCTGTGGTGCTGCGCTGGGTGCTGCCAGCCCACCCGTCTCTACGCCTGCTTCCTCTGTGCCAGCAGCTTCAGAGGCGCTGGCAAGCCGGGGCTGCTGCTGCTTTGTGAGGGCAGGAGGGGGAGGCGTCTCTGCCTCGGTCGAGCACAGCTGCAGGGCAGGCACAGTGTTGTGCTGGGGAGGTGCCGCCGTGTTGTGCAGGGCACCTGCCTGGGGATGTGCCAGCTGCAGCTGCCGCTCTGCTGCCTCCGCCCGCCTCTCGGCAGCCTCCCGCTTGCCCTGCTCTTCCTAGCTGCCCAAGCTCCCAGCTGTGCCCCCCTGCCTGCCCCTCTGCCGCTGCCGCCTCTGCCGCCGTCGCCTCGGCCGCGCGCTGCGTCAGCTGCTCCCTCAGCTCGCTCACTTGCTGCTCAGCACGCGCCAGCGCGGCACGCTGCAGCCCTGCCTTCCGCCGGTCAGCGAGCAGCAGCTTATCAAGCCCACTCTGCTCCTTCTCCGCTTCCTTGCGCTGCTTGTCTACCGCCTTCTGCTGTGCCTGCAGCTGCAGCTGCTGCTTCGCTAACTTCTTCTGTTGCTCACTCAGCTGCTGCCGCTGTGCGGCATGCCGCGCCACTTTGCCCTCCAGCCGCTGCACCATTACAAGCCGTTCGGCCGCGCAGGCTTCCGCCTCCCGCCGCCGCCGCTCCGCCTCCTGCGCCCGCGCCTCTGCCTGCTGTGCCTCTGCCTTTGCCTGTGCCTCCCTGGCCACTGCTGCCTCCAGCAGGTCCTGCTGACCCGCCAGGCAGCTGTGGAGCTGCTGCAGAGCGCGCTGTGCGTCCATGGTTCCGAGTCGGCTGGGCCCTGCTCGTCCCGGCTCTCTTCTGGAATGATGCTTGGCGCTGGCAGCACCGGCCTGCCGCTGTTCGGACGGAAGGGCGTGGCAGGACGTGCTGCAGCAGCTGCGTCACAACTCGGCCAGCTTCGGCAAACAAGACTGGTTGAACTAGCGTTCTGTGATTAGGGTGCACTGTGATGAAAGACAGCACACCGTGCGAGGCATCGAATCCTGCACATGGGGCTTGTAAACCACACCACGTGGAGCCTTATCACCCCAGGATCAGCCCATGCGCCGCCAGCAGGGCCAAGTCCAAGGTTCCATTTCTGCGGGTCCCTCGCATGCGTCTTCTCGCTGCATAACCATCTGGCCTCTTCTGCTTGCTCAAAGCGCACCAGGATCTCACCGCACGCCCAGCTCGCCCTTGCTGCAGCGTGCCGCCGCTGTGGCGCCAACACTCTGGCATAGGGCTTTTCATGCACTAGCACTTTGTGACATGCTGCGGTGCCTCCTCTCATGATCTCAGACCAAACAGCAACTGGCCAACCACAGAAGAGTGCTTCGCTCAGGCAGCTCATCAAACCCAGGCGGCAAGTGGGTAGGCAGCCTGGCCAATGATGGCGTGCATGACACCAGGCGGCAGACTGCCCAGGCTTGCCCCGCTGCTGCCGCCGCTGCTGCCGCCGCGCCGCCGCCGCTGCCCGGCAGCGCCCACCCCGCTGCCGCCGCTGCTTGTGGGCGCCGGCGGAGCGGCTGCCACCTGCAGGAGGCTGCGCACGGCTGCCTTGAAGCGCGGCGGGAAGCGGGCGTGGCAGGCCTGCGTCCAGTCGGGCCGGTCCAGCGCCAACACCACCGGCTGACTGCAGGGGGCAGCGCAGAGGGAGGCAGCGCAGATAGGCTCAAGCTTGTGACATTATGCTGAGCACCTCAACATCCAAGAGGGTATGCCATGAGTGAATGAAGGAGAGTGTGGCGCCCGTTCGCCTCCCCCTGACCCCTCGCCCCAGCTGGACATGCCCTGCCCTGGTGCACTCGCCCACTCATTCATTCACCCACCCAACCCACCCGCACTCACCTCTTCTTAGGGAGCAGCGCCAGGTGTTCCCTCAGGGAGCCTCTGGGCCGGAAGCCTGCCGCCTGCAGGGCCTCCGCAACCTCCACAACGCGTGGCAGGGCTTCGGGCTGTGCCACACGGGAGGGAGGGAACGGCACGGCACGGAGGAGGCGTGAGGGGCAGTGGTGGCATGCACACAGGGAGCAGCGGTGGTGGCTGTGCATGCACGTGGGGAGCAGAGGAAGCAGCAGCGGGGTGCCCATGAGCAGCACTGGTGACAGCGGCGGTCATACGTGTGGGCCTCCAGTGCAGCACAGACAGCACGCGCTCCAACAGAGGGCAGGCATGCAGGCATGCGGGCAGACCAGTGCAGCTCAGGCAGGCGGGCAGGCGGCACACTGCCCCGCCCGCTTGCCTGGTGGTGCCGCAGCCAGGGCAAGTCCTTGGGTCCGTAAGTGAACAGCGAACACAGCGGCTCATTCCGTGGATGCTGGATGTCTGTGTCTGGGCTGTAAGGGTTCCTGACAGGCTGTCGCTCTGCTTCTTCCGCCGCCGCTGCCGCCGCCTCCGCCGCTGCGTAGCCAGCCAGCAGCTCCGCCTGCCCGGCGCCAGCCGTCAGTGCCAGCTGGACGCCAGCTGGGCAGGCCAGCCGTACCGCCTCTTCAAGCGCCATCTTTCTGGCTGGCAGCCCGAACTCGAAGCCCTCTCCCTGCAGCAGCTGCAGCACAGCAGCGTGCCCTCGGGCGGCTGCCTCCACAGCGGGCAATGAGGCATAGCGGGAGTAATCGTGGGCGGCACCCACCGCCACATCACGCTGCGTGGGGCTCAGCAGGCGCAGCATGCCACCAACCACCTCAACCAGGCCTTGCTGGGAGGCCAGCCTGCAAAGGGAGGCGGCACAGCGTGGGAGGCAGTGCAAGCGCTGAGCTACGGGGGACAGTGCAGCCGGTTAGTGCCTGGCTGAACGGGGTTGGAAGCCGGGGTCGTGAATGTGGGTGGGTGGGGGGGGGCAGGCAGGGAGGCCCTGAGTCAAGCATGCGGCAACAGCAGGCAGGCAGGCAGGCAGGCAGGCAGGCAGGCAGGCAGAGAAGCAGGCAGGCAGGTGCAGGTGCAGGCGGCAACAGCAGGCAGGCAGGCAGGCAGACAGGCAGGCGGGGATGCAGGCAGCCATGCAGAGAAGCAGGCGGGCAGGCAAGCAGGCAGGCAGGCGGGCTCACAGGAAGAGCTTGAGCATGTGGCAGGGCTGGACATAGTCTGGCAGGTCTGGCTCGCCAGCTGGCGTAGGCCCCGCCTCCTGGAGGAAAGCAAGCGCTGCCTCAGAGTCCCGCTCCCACGCAGCCGCCACGGCCGCCGCCACCGCCTCCGTGTGGCCCAGCACCCGCTGCTGTGCCTGCTGTGCCTGCTGCGCCTGCTGCGCCTGTACCCGCCCCTGCTGCTGCTGCTGCGGCTGCTCCTGCGCCTGCTGCTGCCCCTCCCCAGGCACCGCTGGCTGCCGCGCCCCCGGGCTGGGCCCCTCCGCTGGGGGCCCACGCAGGCGGCGCAGCAGGTGGCGCATCATGGGCGCTGCTGCCCACGTGTTGCGCACGCTCACAGCCTCCTCCAGCGGTGTGCGGATGCGGGGCAGCCAGTGCGGATCCACATCGTCGTAGGGCCTGGTGCAGTCCACGCCTGCCGCCAGCACGGCCTCAACTATGGCAGGCAGCCCGTCGTCTGGGCTGACCCACCCGCCCAGCCGGCTTCTCAGGGAATTGGCTGAGCAGAGGCGGAGGAGGGAGTCGTCAGGGCGCGCCCCGGCCTCCAGCAGCGCAAGGAAGGCCTCTGCAGGCAGGCAGGAGGGCAGCCAATGGGGTGCGTTGCTCAAGAGCAGTCAGGCGGGGAGGCGGGCAGGCAGGCAGGCAGAGTGGGCAAAGGGTGTGGGGGGCGGGGGGGACGGGGGCGATGCATCATGCGAGACGGATCACAAAGCAGTTGCAGAGGTCAAACTGAAGGCAGCACTGGACTGTGCGCATGCGTGCCGGTTATGGCTGAGTGCCGGCATTTGCAAAAGGGGCAAAGGGGCAGTCTTGTGATGGCCAACTCCCCCCACGCACGCACACCCACCCACCCGCGTGGTGGCAGGCGGCAGCGACGCGCAACGGTGTGGCGCCCTGCTTCAGCGCCTCACTGGCCTTGGCCCTGTTGAGGCCGTGGGAGGCATTGAAGTGCTGCAACAGGCGCGCCAGCTGGCAGTCGGCGGGGGTGCTGGTGGGGGCGCAGCGGCGGATCAGCGACGCGTCAACGGGCGCCCCTGCCGCCGCCAGCTGCCTCACGGCCGCGGCGTTGTTGGTGAGGGCAGCGGCATGGTATGCGGTGAATCCGTCGGGCCCGTCGAAGTGTTGCGGCAGAAGCAGCGCAGGGTCCAGGGCCGGGCTGCTCGGCTCGTTGGCGTGCAGGAGGGCGGCTTGCAGAGGAAACGCCTCCGCAAGGCCCCTACGATTGCGCGTAGCCACCATGGATGGCAGCTTTTCGATATGCGAAGCAGGGCTGCGCTCTTCAATTGAAACCTGCCCTGCAGTACAGGCAGTACTTTGCAGGCTCTCGCCGGCACCCCGGCCATCTCCCCGCCCCCTCACCCAAGAACACTTTTCAGTCGTGCCACTGAACCAGCACTGTTTCCATGTATGGAGAAGCGTTGTTTTGAGAGGGCGGCCTTTGTGCTGCTGCAGGCCCTTCTGAGCGGGTGGGCACTGGCTAGCGGCGCTGGGTGCTACATGATGTCAACGGGTTCGGACACTGCTGCTAGAGCAACCAGGCTGCACGTTTTATCTGGCCTGCTAAGCACTACCTGGTGCCCCTGCCATTTGCTGTGCTGTGGTTGCTGAACCTCTGCTCGGTAGCAGCTCCTGCTACCCCGCACCTTCAAATGCATGCATGCCTGCTCTTTTTCGACATATTGAGGTCTTCGAGGTTGTACGAGTTTGTATCAGGTAGCAGCGTATAGAGAGACAAGCTATCCCGACAACCTGGGTCGACCGCCGGGACAACTGGGACGGGCGCCGCTCGCAGCCGCTTCCCGCCTCCCGCCGCAGCGGGCAGAGCAGGCAGGCAAAAGGCTCGCATCGCCGACACCCATCGCTGCATCGTCTGGCACTCATCGTGCGATCACGCTTCCACGGCGCGCTCTGTGCTCTAACGGCGCATGCTCAGCGTTGTCCGCTGCACTCGCTGCTGTGGGGCGTCACGGGGGCAGCTGCAGCGTGTCATCGGCGCAATTGGATCCACCAGGGCACATCTGGTTACAGCATCGGCGGTGGGCGCTCCATACAGCAGGCCGACAGGAGCGGGCCCAGCCTCTCTGCACCGGCGCTCTGTCGACCGCCACTCCATCGATCGCCGCCTGTCCACCGTCGCACTAGCAGCCCGTCGCGTGGGAGGCGTTGTCGACATGGAGGTGCGCCACCGGCCTGGGCTGCCCGCCGCGCTTGCCGCCCTGCCGGCCCCGCCGCGTGCCAGCCGCTGGCGATGCACACGGGGCGTGAAATTCGGCAGCCCCAGTGCCGCTCCTCTGCAGGTCACTCGTCACAACTTTGCAGAGATGCTGCCTCTGGTGAGGCAAGCGCTGGAGGAGTGCCAGGTACGTATGTGGCGCCAGCAGCCTGCGTGGGCGGTGGGAGGCAAGGGGCTCGTGAACACCTCAGCCGCCGGTCGTGCTGCCTGCAATCGGCCCAGCTGCCTACCCACTGCATTGCGAAGAGGTGTTTGTACAAGGAGTCGAAACATCAGCATGGATCTGAGATGACTGCCCCCGACCTGCCCCTCGTGCATTGAGATGCCATCGCCGTTCCTTTCTCGCTGCCCTTTTCCTGGCTGCGCCACAACGGGCGGTCCTCACTCGCTGCCTGCCTGCCATTGTGCGCTTCCCCTGCATCCCCTGCGGCCCCCTGCCTGCAGTTCTTTGCGCTCGATTGTGAGATGACAGGCCTGTTCCTCGAAGAGAAGAGCGGCGCATACCTGGATGAAATTGAGGACCGGTACCAGGAGGTCAGCAATGGGCTGGGGGGGAAGTGATCTAGCAAAGTGGTATCCTGCGTACCTGGTTTAATAGAGCACAGGTACCTGGTTTAGATAGAGCACAGGTACCTGGTTTAGATAGAGCACAGGTACCTGGTTTAGATAGAGCACAGGTACCTGGTTTAGATAGA
>JAPTJF010000236.1:63600-93603 GCA_029339195.1 Micractinium sp. NFX-FRZ
ATAGAGCACAGGTACCTGGTTTAGATAGAGCACAGGTACCTGGTTTAGATAGAGCACAGGTACCTGGAGATGCACGAGGGGCGGGGCGGGGGAGCGGGGCCCGGCGGTGCAGCACAGGGGTGCATCATGTCGCCGACGCCTGCAGGAGGGGTAGCAGAAGGCGGTGGGTGGTGCTGCTCCGGTGGTACCTCCGTGGTACCTGGGCCGTGTGGTGTGTCGAGGCATGCCAGCACCTCACGCCCTCGGAGCGATGCCGCCGCTGGCCTTGCTGCGCCACCCCCTCTGCACGCGCAATGCGCCCGCCAAATGCCTGCCTGCTGGCTCTCGCCTCCTTTCCGGTCCGCCCTGCCTGCCAGGGGGCCCTGCATTGCCCTGCACCCACGTGCTGGACAGCTCTCCCACCCCCCTGGTCCCTCAACCCTGCCGCCTGCTGCTCCGCTCCCGCTCACGGGCTGCCTGCCCGTCCCACACCACCGCCAACAGTGCTCTCCGCACTTGCTTGCTCACACGCTCTCCGTTCCCACGTCCCTCACCTCTCTGCCGCCTGCCGCTGCGCTCCTGCACATTTACCGCCTGCCCGCCTGCCTGCCATGCCCTGCAGATGCTCTCCAGCAGCCGCGCGTTCGTGATCAACCAGTTCGGGCTGTCAGGTGACTGCTTCAGTGCTCTTGGATGTGTGTAGGTCAACCAGTTCCCCACCTACCCCATCTCGCACAACCCTCACCTCCCACCTTCACCCCTCACCGCCACCAGCATCTTTCAATTCCCGCCCCTCGCACCCTCCCCCTGCCTGCAGCCTTTGTGTGGGAGGATGGCGCCTACCACGCCTCGCAACCCTGCCCCTTCAAGACTCACCACCAGCATCTCTTTACCTCCCTTCTCTCCGTGCCTCCCTGCAGCCTTCATGTGGGAGGACGGCAACCACCGCCCCCACACCTGCAGCCTTCATGTGGGAGGACGGCAACCACCGCCCCCACACCTTTGCCCCTTCACCCCTCACCACCCTGCCCATCCCCTCCCCCTGCCTGCAGCCTTCGTGTGGGAGGGTGGCGCCTACTGCGCCCGCACCTCTGCCCCTTCACCCCTCACCACCGCTTCTCACACCCTCCCTCTGCCTGCAGCCTTTGTGTGGGAGGGTGGCGCCTACCGCGCCCGCACCTTTGCCCCTTCAAGCCCTCCCACCCCCCTCACCACCAACACCTCCTTTTTTCCCTCATTCCCTTCCTCCCCCCGCCTGCAGCCTTTGTGTGGGAGGACGGCGCCTACCGCGCCCGCACCTTCAACTTCTACATCTTCCCCCGCCCCTTTGAGGGCACAGACAAGCGCTTTGTGTGCCAGGTGGGTGCTGTGTGGTCACGCCATGCATGCTTTGGTCAGGTGGTGGGTGCTGTTGTCACACGCACGGAGCGGCGGCCGGAAAAGCGATGTGCGCGGTCCAGGGTTGGAATGTGCGGGCCCCACATCCACTGACACCAGGCACTCTTGTGTGCATGATACATGCGACTGGGAGTGACTGAGGTGGGTGCTGAGGTGGGTGGCTGTTTGCATCATTATCCGGACGCCAGGCAGCAGCGTCACGCGGCTGTCCGTGGTGCCCGGTGCCCTCCCTGTGCCTGCCTGCACGGCCGCTGCGAAAACTTGTGGCTTGCTCCACCGCCCCCACCTTCCGGACCGACTTGGCACTGAGCTCCCAACGTGGTTGCACCCATCTCATGTCGAGCCTCCCTCCCTCCTCCCCCCCCTGCCCCCCCCCCCCCCTGGTGCAGTCCAGCTCCACGGCCTTCCTCCTCAGCCACCCTCCCCACTGACTTGTCACCTAGGGTACCCAACCGCGCGCTCATATTTTTTCCTGCCTCCCCCCTCCTGCCCCTCCCCCCCCTGGTGCAGTCCAGCTCCATGGACTTTCTGGCCCGCTGCGGCTTCGACTTCAACAAGGCCATCTACGATGGCATAGGCTACCTCACAGGCAAGTGGGTAGCCAGAGGGCTCACAGTTTCCAACAATGTATGCACTGCAACACGGCCATCTACGGCGGCACAGGCACATGCACGCCGGGCATTGGGAGGAGTGCGGTGCCTCAGGGACAGGTTTGCACACGGTGGCAACGCCACGCCATCTATGGCGGCATAGGCTACCTCACAGGCAAGCCGTCGCTTTGCAGGCAACAGCAAGCAACAAATAACAAAGAAAAAAGAACCAAACGTTGGTTCTGGGCGCTACCAATGCAGGGCGGCAGTGAGAGACCTCTGTCTGCCGCCCTGTGTTGGGGTGGGGGATTTGCAGCCCATGCGCGTGGCAGGAAGCTGGCTTCCACAGGCCGCCACCAGCACCCCATGACGCCTGCGCATCCTACCTGATGAACCCCCTGCCTGGGCCCCTGCCTTATGTGCTGCAGTGAATGCGCGCGACCGCAAGCTGGCGTTTGTGGACCGGCAGCAGCGGGAGCGGTCCGAGGTGCTGGTGCGCAAGCCGGAGGACGTTGCCTTTGTCAAGGTTGTGGTGGACTCTGTGACCGAGTGGCTGCAGGTAGGCCTGAGGAGTGGTAGTAACAGGGGGAGGGGTAGGCCTGACTGGAGAACAGGGGGGCTGGAGGCCTGCCCAATGAGCAAGAGGGGTTGGCAGCGGGAGCTCTATTCCTCTCATGACCCTTCTAGGCTGACTATGCTAAGGATGCCTGAATGCTGACTTGCTCGCTTGCTTATTTTTCTTGCAGGGAGGCGAGCCTCAGCCGGCGGGCACCGGCCCCCGGCGCCTGCTCCCCCACCCCCTTGGGCTAGGCTGAGCACCAACGATGCGATGCATGAATGCTTGCTTGCTCCCTTGGCTTGCAGGGAGGCGACCCTCAGCTGGAGCTGGCGGCGGGCAATGCGTACCAGCGCCTGCTGCAGTACCAGGAGCTCAGGCGGCCCCAGTTTGGGGTGGGGGACCCGCCCGGCTTCTACGTCGAGGTGGGCGCCTGAAACTGAAATCGCGTCAATACTGTTTTAGCTTTGGGTCGTGCTGGGTCGAGTTGGGTGTCTGAAGGGTGCAGGACCCGCCTGGCTTCTACGTCGAGGTGCGTGCTTACACCAACACTGAAGTTGCTTGGCTGCTTGCGCTGGACTGGTTGAGTTGGTTTGATTTGATGACTCGATGTGTGATCGCAACGCCACGAGCGTGCATTTGTTGCGCCCCTGCGCCCCACCCTGCCGCAGCGCCTCATCAAGGGGGAGGGCTGCCCTGTGCTGTGCCTGCTGAGCTCCCTCACGTCCTGTTGTTTCTCTAGCAATCAACGCCCAAATAATACAGCAACCCGTTGGCCTGCCTGCAGAAAATCAACAACGTGGAGGGCCTCCCCGTGCTGCGCCTGACGCGCGCCAGCTCAGCAGAGGTGGCCGCCTGGGAGGCGGAGCAGCGGCGGAAGCGGATCGACGCCATCCAAGAGGCGGCGGGTGAGCTGGGGTGGGGCCGCAGCCCAGACGAGTCAAATGCAACACACAACCGGGCGGTGGCAGAGGCAGTGCTGCCTTCACAGCAGAACCAGGCTGCTGCGGCGGCTGCTGCGGCGGCTCCGGCTGCTGCTCCAGCTGCCATGTGCGCGTATTCCTGCCCCTCGTGCGCACCCCCACCTTCCCTTCACGTGCCTCCCTTTCGTGCCTCCCTTTCAACCCCACCTCCCGCAGGCTTTGCGGCCGTGTTTGAGGCAATGCGCGACAGCGGCAAGCCCGCCATCGGCCACAACCTGGCCTTTGACCTCTCCTACTCCCTGCACTCCTTTGCCGAGGTGGGTGGTTACACTTATTCCTCTGCTTACGCTAGGCTGATTCGCAGTTGAACAGTTCGGTTGGCAAGAATAGAGATCAAAAACACATTGGTACTGTTACCGCTTCCAAGGCACGCGCACATGCTGTGCATGCTGTGCTGTGCCTCCCTCTCTTCCCTCAGGAGCTGCCCAAGAGCTGGGCTTCCGTGGCGTGTGCGCTGACCCACGTGCTGTGCACGTGCTGTGCTGTGCCTCCCCCCCTCCCCGCAGGAGCTGCCCGAGAGCTGGGAGGCATACAAGGCGCTGGTGGGGCGCTGGTTCCCGGGGGGGGTGTTTGACACCAAGCACCTGGCGGGTAAGCTAGCCTAGGGTTGGGTTGTATGGAGGGCAAGGGGGGTGGGGGACAGCCTGGTGGGGGACAGCCTCGTGTGCTGTTGGCCTGGGGTGTTAAGGAGGGGAAGTGGTGGGGTTGGCCCGGGGGTGTAAAGAGGGAGTACAGTAGGGAGCAGTAGGGTGCATAGCAGGGTGTGGGAAGGAGGCAGATGCAAGAGGGAGGGTGTGTGGTGGCACACGCAAGGCAGCAGGCAGCCGCCCGCCTGCCCCACCCACGAACTCTTAGTGCACCTCGCCTTGTGCTCACACTAGCCAAAGGCCACCTGTTATCCCCCCTCTCTGCCATGCAGCCCAGATGCCGGACCTGTTTGAGGACACCTCCCTGGGTGTCATCCACGACGGCATGCTCAAGGGCAAGGTGCGCCCTGCCTCTCTGCTGTTTGTGGGCAGGTGCATATGGCTTGGGAGTGTGATGATACCAAGGTGTGTCTGCGGGTTGATGGCTAATGGTGCTGCTGCTGCGGTGGACAAAGTCAGCAGTGCTTCCCCGACCCCCCCACCCCCACCCCCAGCCACCCCCACCCCCACAACCACCACACCCACACACCAACCAACCACTCTCCTGCCCTTGCAGCTGTCCGAGCGGCTTGAGGAGTTCCTGAGCAATGCCGCCGCCGCTGCTGCCACTGCTGGTGATGGCAACGGCAGCAGCGGCGGCGACGCGGCTGCGCTGCCTGGGGTGGATCATGCGGAAGGGTTTGAGCGATACAAGGTGCGGTGGTACCGCATGGGGGTGTGGGCAGTACATAGCCCAGGGTGGTGCCACGGGGGAGGCTTGACCAGGTTTAAAAACAGTGCGACCTTGACCAGCACGCAGGTCTTAGTGACCCTGCCCAAATGCCCTGCCTGGCCTCCTGCTGCACACCTGGCCTTTGCCAGGGCATGTCGGCTTCTTTACTGGGTCAAGAGTCAGCCCACTCCGCTGCAGGGCGTGGACACGGAGGCATACGCTCACGAGGCGGGATATGATGCCTACATGACGGGAGCGGTGAGTGCGGGGGCGGGGAGGAGGAAAAGAGGGGTGCAACACATGGCCCACACTATGCGATGCACATGAGGGGTGTGTTGAGCCAAAGCTCACGCTGGCGAGGATGTGCACCGCTGGCGACACCTGGCAGCCGACATGCGTCTCCTGCACCGTACTGCGCATGTGCCCCGCACGCTGTGTGCTGCCGCTCCTGTCTGAGCACAGGCCACAGTGGCGGTCAACGTCAGTCCGCTGCTGTGCGCTGCACCCTTGGCGCCTCGCACTCTGCCCGCTGCCCGCTGCCGCTCATTGCCCTCCTCCCAACCCTCACCATCCCCCCTTCGCCTTCTGCGCCCCTCCCAATTCGTCGCCCGCCTGTATGCTGCCTTTTCCCTGCCGCAGGCTTTTGCCTGCCTGGTGCGGCTGTATGAGGCATCGGCTGGCGGCGCGGCCGGCGCGGCCGCCCTGGCCGCCGACCAGCAGCCTCAGTTGGAGGCTGTGGAGGAGCGGCGCTGGCGCATGAACATCGGCAGGTGAGGGTTGCCAGGGGCCGGGCTGGTGCGGGGGGTGGTGGAGGGGATCAGCAGGTTGGGTGCCGCTGAGGGGAGGTGAGCAGGCGCTGGCGCATGGACATCGGCAGGTGCAGACGGCTGGCGGGGCGTGGTGCGGCAGTGCCAGTCGACCAGGCAGCACCCTCGTTTGCAGACGGGGCTTCAGGCACAGCGCTCCTTCGCCTCCTCGTCCTCCCTCCTGAACCTCTACATCTCCCAACCGTCACGCAGCGGCCAGCCTGAACCTCACCCCCTCCCTCACCCACTCATATCCACCCCTCAGCCTGAACGCCCCAAGCCTGCTGCCCTCCGCTTGAACCTGGGAACCCTGTGCAGGTCGGACCTGCCGTACGCGGCGCTGCAGGGTGCTGACCCGGTGCCGGACCGCGCCCACATCTTCTACCTGTCGGGCTGGGAGGAGGGGCAGCGGGTGTGGGACCGAGACATCACAAAGTGAGGAACGGGCTTTTGGTAGCAGCATAAACCTTATTCCTTCCTTGCTTCCAGCTTCTCTCCCTGGGAGGGTGGTCCGGTAGGACCGGGACATCACATAGTGAGGAGCGGGTGTTGGTAGAGTGTTACGTCATTGCTTCCCAGCTTCTGTCGGGCTGGGAGGCAGCCAACGGGTGTGAGACCGCGACCTCACACAGTTCATCTCGGAACAGGGTCGCTGACTGTGTAGATGAAGGGCGGGTGCAGCTCTCTTGCGCTAGCACCTCTCGTAGCCTTTCCCCTCATTCCTTTTTACGCCAATCCTCCTGAGAGGTCTTTGAACCCGCAATGCCTCAACCCCGCCCTAACGTATCCCCTGGCTGCTACTGTGCCGCACCGCAGGAAGCTGGCGGACGATTGCCTGGGCCAGCTGCGGGCGACGCTCGTGGAGGGAGGCCAGGGGGCACTGCTGGAAATTGGGGACCCAGAGGCGGTCATGGTGAGAGGGCAGGCTGGTCTGCCTGCCTGCTCTGCAGTTCCCATGGTTGCCCACGCCTCACCAGCAAGCAAACAGATGGATCAAGGCGGCGTCACTGGGAAAGGATGTATACACCTGTACTGCCTTGGCGGGCTTGGGCGGGCTGTGATGCCACTGGCGCTGTACTGCCTGCCCACCCCTGCACATGCGCGCGTGCCTGCCGTCAATCGCGCTCGTCCACCCCGCCTACCTACCGCCCGTAGCGTGCCTGGGATGTTCTCTGCCAATGCTCCTCTCTCACGGGCCACGCTTGCTGCCACGGACACCACCCCCCAATTCACCTGACCCCTAACCGCTCCACCCCAAACGCAACCGCCACACCGCCATCCCCACACAAGCAGGGTGCCGAGGACGTGCTTCGCGAGCGCTTCCCCACCTGGACCGTTGCCCCCTACACAACTTACAGCGACAAGCGGCGCCAGCAGCGCGAGGAGGCGGCCGCGGCGGCTGCAGCGGCACGGGAGGCTGCCTTTGCTGCGCGCCGCTCCGGCAACAACAAGCGGCCGCGGGTGGAGATGGAGGCGGCAGCGGCGCCGGCAACGGGGGCTCGCGCGGCGGGGGCTGCGGTCACTGGGAATGGAGTAGATGGCGATGGCTGGCGCTGCGCCATCATGTGATGGATGGTGCTTATCTTACATTGAGAGGGCTTGCCATCCGCATGTGATGGTAGCTTCCAGGCAGCCAGCAGATGGCGTTGCTGCCAAAGACAGATGGTTACTGCACACTCATGTGAAGGACGTTTGAAGAGGTCATGACTGACTGATTGACGCCCCTCTGCCCAACAGTTGCAACCCCTCTGATGACCGACAGCGGCACTCCTTGCCGCATGCTCGTTGCATCTGCTCAAATTACTCTTCAGTTTTCCTTGTGCCCCGAGAAACCCCTCCTCTTCAGTTGTCTGTGTGCCCTGAGCTGCGTGCGAATCCCCTTTCGAAATTTTGGCGACAGCACTGTCACATGACACGCTTCAAATGTGAGTCTGGTGGAGCGGTTAAGGCGTTCCCAATTCCGAGACCGGCTGTGGGCTGCAGGTGCTGCCAGCTGAGCTGTATTCGGCCATCCACTCCGCACTGCTTGCCACGCATGCACAGTGCTCAGTGAGAGATAAAGTAATTTACAGCAACAGAGGTACACAAGCAACAGAGAGAAGCGGTGGAGAGAGAAGCAGTCAGGAGAGGCAAGCAACCAGCACAGAGGTGCCCCAGACCCCTCACTTCTTCTTGCCGCTACCACCGCCGCCGCCGCTGCTGCTGGTGAGCGAGCGCCGCAGCCGGCCCAGGGGCCCAGAAGAAGAGGAGGAGGAGGGGCGGCCAGAACTAGCAGCAGCAGTGCCACCAAGCCCAGGCGCCTCGGGAGTGCTCCCCTGGCTGGCGCTGCCGCCGCTGCTGTGCGCTGTGTCACCGCCCTCCGCCGCCGCCGCCACTGCCGGGTGCCCCTGCTGCTGCTGCGCCTGCTGCTGCGCCTTGTCGCGGGGCGTGAACAGCGGCGGCTGCGGGGGCCCGGCAGCCTGCTTAGCCACCTCTCCAGCGGGGCTGCCCGACTTGGCGAGGCTCCCGCCCGCTGCCATGCTGCTGTGGGACTTGCTGAGCGGGCTGCTGCTGCGGCTGGCCATGCCTGACGCACGGATGGGGCTGCTGCCGTCGCTGCCCATGCCCACGCTGCCCAGGCAGTGGCTCTGAATGTTGGCGGCGCTGCGGATGGCGGCCAGCTCTCCAGGCCCCGCCGAGGACTTGCGGCTATCAGGCCGCGAGCTGGCAGGAGAGGGTGAGTCAGAGCGTGCCGCCGCAAACACCTGCGGGCTGCTCTGAGCTGAGAGGAACACGTGGCTGGCCTCCCCCTCCACCCCTGCCGCCTCTGCGGCCAGCCCGGCGGCACCCGCCGGGCTGGCGGGCGCCGGCCGCTGGTGCCGCTGCCGCAGCGGCTGCTGCTCGGACTCCCGAGCGCCCTGCCGCATGGCCAGTGCAAAGGGCGAGTCAGGCATGCCGGCCTCGCTGCCTGCCGCCGAACCCGCTGCTGCTGCTGCATCGCCATCCGGTGCTGCTGCTTCCGCCCCTGCCTGCCTGCTCAACTGCCCCAGGCGGCTGGGCGGGCGGTGCGTTGGCGGCAGGCCCGACGACGCCGCGCCTGCCGGCGCGTGCCCCGCACCAGCCCCCTGCTGCGCCTGCTGCTGCGCCTGCTGCTGCGCTGCCAGCACCTGCAGCCGCTCGTGGAAAGTGGCCAGCTCCCTGGCATCAAAGCTAAGGTTCCTGCTGGTCTGTCGGTAGTGCAGGAAACCTGGGTCCGCTGCTGCTGCAGGAACCGAGGCCGCTGCCCTCTCTACTGCACCGCTGCCACCCCCACCGCCCTGCTGCGACGCGAACGCCGGTCCCTGCGCCGCCGGCGGCGCCTGCTGCTGCGCCTGCTGCTGCTGCTGGACGACGGGCAGCGCCAGCGGCGTGCCCGGCTGCGATGCGCTGCCCAGGCTGCTGCTGCCGCCGCCGGCGGCGCTGCCCGCTGGTGCCAGGCCTGCCAGGCGGGGCGTGCCGGTGGGCTGGGCCAGCAGGTGCTTGTTGGTCTCGTACCACTGCAGGTAGGCGGGCAGGCGGGGAGGAGGGTAAAGAGCAGGCGAAAAGGTGGGCCAGCACGCGGGCACAAAGGCAGGCAGACACAGGCTTGCGAGCAGGAGTTTGACACAACAAGCAGGCAGTTGAGAAAGCAGGTGGAGAGGCGGGCAGGCACCCATCATTGGACACCAGCTGCCACGGCAACCCACACCACCAGAGGCGGCGCACCTGCTTGGCGCTGTCGGCTGAGAAGAGGGAGCGGGAGAAGCGGATCCTCTTGAGCTTGGTGGCCCCTCCCTCGGACATGAAGGTGAGGTACACACCCTGCACCACAGCAGGCACAGCACACCAGAACCGTGTCAGGGCCAGGGCAGAGCAGGGAGGAGCAAGAGACGCGCGCGTGTCAAAAGGGCACGAGAGGCAGGCGTGCGAGCAGGAGGGTAGCTGCTCCCAGGAGGAGCCGGCCAGCTGCACCTAGCACAAGTTGAGATGGCAAAAGGCAGCCTTGCGAGCAATGCACATGGACAGGAAAATCCACATGTGTGCACTGCTAACAGGAGAACCAAACCAACCAGTAAGCAGGGGAGCGTGCACCTCATCGCACCTGCTCAAACTCCTCCTGCCATTCCCCCGGCAGCACCGGAGTGGCAGGGGTGCCCGCTGCGCTGTCCACCGCAGCGGCGTCGTGCGCGCCCAGGGACACGCCGCCGGCGCCGCTGGGCGTGACTGCCGCCGACTCGGCCGCCATAAAGCGCCGCACCAGGGGCGATGCCGAGGCGGGCAGCGCCGCCACGCTGGCAGCAACACTGCCCGCCCCGGCGGCGCGCCCCATCAGAACGGGGGACTCTGAAGGTATGGGCTGCATGGCGGGGCTGCTGGTGGGGCTGCCCGGCCCGCCGCTGCTGCCGGCCCGCCCCTCCAGACGCGCCTTGGCAGCCGCCAGCAGCAGCTCCCGGCGCTGCAGCTCAGCAGCCCATGCCGCCAGCTTCTGCTGCTGCCCCTCCAAGTGGGCCTCCTTCTTGGCCAGCATTTGCTCCATGGCTGCCAGCTGGGCGTGCTGGTCCTCCTCTGGGATGGTGCCGCTGCTGCCGCTGGTGTGCAGCCTGCCGCGGGGCGAGGGAGCGAGCGTGCCGCTGCAGCGCAGGGGGCGCAGGCGGCGGGTGGAGGGGGTGGGGTGAGGTACACGTATTGGGCTCAACCAGGCAGGCTGGGCCAAGGCTTGCAGGCACGTTGCTCCGAGAGGCTGGCAGGGGGAAGGCGGCGGCAGCGGCGGGCACCTCAACCAGCCGGCAGGCAAATGCTCACCTGGGACTGAAGCTTGCGCGCAGGCCATCCCACGGTCGGACGGCTGGAGGGGATGTTGCGGGGCGCGGTGGCTGGGCGGTGCCAGCACCGTTGGCATGCTGCGCCGCACGGAAAATGCCTGCAGGAGGGCCAGAACGGAGGGAGCAGTGGGCGGGGTTGAGACGCAGCCCTGCGCCTGCCCTGACGTACCATCCGCTACTTGTTCCACAGATCTGTAGATGCAGCGGTGCCGACGGTGCAGCAGATCGCCAACTCAGCTGGCCTGCCCAGTGCTCCACCCCCTCGCTTCTATAACCCCCCTCACAAAAAGCTTATTCCCCCCCACCTGCCGACATCTGCACAGAGTCCCGCAGCCGCTGCTCGGCGTCCGCCTCCCTGGACACCGCTGTGGCCGGCAGCCGCTGCGCCTGCAGCTGCGCCTTCTCCAGCTTGCGCTGCAGGCAGGCGGGGGGTGGGTTGGGAGGCGGGCAAGGGAAGGGGGCAGGAATGAGGCAGCCGGGGAGGTGAGGAGAGAGGGTGTGTTGAGGTCACAGCAGCAGCTGGTGAGGGAAGAGGGTGTGTTCAGGTGAGGTTAGGAAAGAGGGTGTGTTGGGGTCACAGCAGCAGCAGCTGGGCCTGCACCTGCGCCTTGCCCTGCGGGCAGGCAGGCGGGCAGCGCACGGCTGGCGGGTGAGATGAAGGTGCGCAAAGCAGCATCATGACGACAGATTCCGGCACCGACGCCGGCCGACCAAGAAACGCAAATGCGCCACCCACCTGCAGGCGCTCGATGACCCGGTTCTTCTCTGCCAGCTCATCCTGCAGGGCCGCCACGCTGCTGCCGCTGCGCACGTCGTCCGCCCCCCCCGCCAGGTCGCTGTTACTCAGCGTGCGCAGCCCGGCGCCCCCGCTGAAGGCACGGGCGCCGGCACTGTCGGCTGCAGGGTGGGGCAAGTGGAAGACAAGAGGCAGCGAAGCGTCGGCAGATAAGGGGCCATACAGGGGGACGGAACCAGCCGAGTAGGCGAGCAACAGGGGCAGGCAGCGCGTCTTGGCTTGCCCACCTGCCTGCCCAACCGCTGCAGGGCTCAGCAAGTCTGCGATTTCACCGCTTCCAACCCCACCCGCCTGCCTGCCCACCGCCCCTGCCACCAAAACCCACCCTCGTGCTCGTGGCCCCGCCCATCGTCCGAGTGCGTGCGATGGTGGTGCCAGGAGGACAGGCTGCTGCGGTCGCTGGCGCGCCCCAGGCTGAGCGCTGCACCAGCCCCGCTGAGCGCAGTGAAACTCCGGGCAGAGACCATGCTGTGGCTGACGGGCATGCTGAGGTGGCCGCCGTGGTGGCTGCTGTACGCGCTGCCTCCCCCGGCGTACGTGTTGCGCCGACCGCTGTGGCTGTGCCCTAGCGCCGATTTGACCGGGCTGCCGACGGAGAGCACGCGGTGGGTGCCGCTGCCGTAGGCGCTGCTGCCGCCGCCGTGCTCGCTCAGCGCCAGCCCGCCGCTGCCGGTGCGCCCGCTGCCCGCACGTGGCGCTGGCCGGTGGTGCTGAGACTCACGCCCCAGGTGAGGCTGCGAGCGGTAGCTGTTGCCTAGAGAGTGAACCACAGGCAGCGCCGAGGGCGGCGCCGCGCCCAGCCCGCGGCCGCTGCCCGCCGCGCTGGCGCCGCCCATGCTGCGCCCGCTGCTGCTGCTCAGGCGCTGCAGGTTGGGCGGCCCCGCGGCCGCGCTGCTGTGCGCCCCCAGCGCCGCCACAGATCCACCAGCCACGCTGTTGCCGCTGGAGCGAGTGACAATGACGCTCAGGCTGCGGCGCATCAGACCGCTCATGCTCATCCCGCCGCCGCCGCCGCCGCCGCCGCCGCCGCCAAACCCTCGCTCGCTCTCGCGCCGCCCCGTCAGCATGCCCTCCTCCCCAGGCGCCTGGATGCGCAGCTGCTTCCCAGAGGGCGGCTTGGGCTCAACTGTCAGAGCATACAGCGCACGGCTGGCTGACTCCGCCTCCTCCTTGCTGTCCGGCTCCCAGCGGGCCACGTTGTGCTCGCACACCGCCATGCTGTTGCTGCCGCCGCACGTGATCTGGGTGGGTAGGGGGCAGGCAGGCAAGCATGTGGGGGAAGGCAGGGATGGGGGGTGAGGGAGGGAGGCGCAGCAACTCACAGCATGCACATCATGGCAGCTCAGCAGTCGAGGCGGGCCCAAGCCTAGGTTCAATTGCAGAGCAGGAGATAGCCCGCGCCTGCATCTGCTCCCACCAGCGACATTGCCCAGGGTGCTCCTCAGCGACAGCATAGCACATCTCTCGGGCCACCCCACCATCACGTGGCAGTAAACATGACGCAACTGCATCCCAGCAATAAAAACAAACCCGTCCCTCACCTGCAGCACTGCACGTCCCAGAGCCCACCCCACCGTCATCTGAGAGCAAGCATGACGCACTTGACGCCCAGCCCTAGTACGCCCAGCCCTAGTACAAACTGTCCCTCACCTGCAGCACGGCGCGCCCCTTGAGGCCGTCCACCATCACCGGCACCGCGCTGTCCTCAAAGCCCTTGCCCCCCAGCTGCCCCTCCGAGCCGCGGCCCCAGGCAAAGACGGCGCGCGGCGCGTGCTCCGCGGGGCGGCCTGTCTTGCGGTCGGCGGGGCGGCCCAGCGCCACCACGTGGTGCATGCCGCAGGAGAGCTCATCGATGAAGTAGCCTGCACGGCAGTGGAGGAGGTGTGAGAATGATATGCAGCGTTGCTACAAGTGAGAGGACAATGAAGGCAGGGCCACGCATGGTGCATGCCGCAGGAGAGCTCAGAAGCCTGTCCAGAGTGGATAGAGGGAGAGGCATACGGGTTTCCAGGAAAGGCCACATGTAAGCGGACCAAAGAAGGACCACCAACGGACGCAGAGGTCAGCCAGCCAGCACACTTTCCCCAACCGCCCCCGCAAATCCTTCCTGCGACACCCCTGCCCCGCCATTCACCATGCTGCAGCGGAGAGCCCTGCACATCCTTTCTGCGACCGCCCTGCCCGCCCAACCCCTCACCCTGCAGCGAGCCCCGCACAAGCTCCGGCAGCGTGGCCCCTTCCCAGGGGCACTGGCTGTGCTTGGAGGGCACGGAGGCTCCGGTGACGCCAACCTGGTACACTCTGCCCCCCGTGGTGACCGCCACCGTCAGGTGGGAGCCCGCCGCCACGTGGCGCACTGCAGAGCCAAGGGGCAAGGCACCGGCCGGGAGGGTACGGTTCAGGCAAAAGGGTGTCAATACGGATGCAACCCAGGGGTGGTTGGCGGCGAGCAGGCCGGCGACAAAAGTGCCAAACTCGACCGTGCAAAGTGCATGCACCACCTCCCTGGCTCAGTCGGGCGGCAGCCTGCGCCCAGCCACCAACCGTTGATCACGCAACAAACGCAGCCCCATCACTGCTCCTGCCCAGCCAGCCAGCCATGCATCCGCTGCCACGCGCACACCCAGCGCAGCCCCACCACCCCACCCACCCTGCCGCCGGCGCCACCCACCTTGCCGGTTGTCCAGCGCCCCGCCCACGCGCATGGGCAGCAGCTGGCCGCGGTACAGGTCCGCCTCCCCGTGGCCCAGGCAGCCCTTGTTGGAGTCGTGCTTCTCGCTGCTGCCAAAGGCCACCGACTCGTTGACGCCGCCCCAGGTGTAGAGCGCGCCGCCCTGGCCGTCGTGGAAGACCGAGGCCTGCAGGGAAGGCGAGCAGCGGAAGGCACCAAGGGAAGGGTGGAGGGGTTGGTGGGGGTGCGGAGTGTGGCAAAAGGGCCAGGCAGCATGAGAGGCGAGGGGCGCAAGCAGCGCCCGCCATAGCCGCCCCTGCCAGGTCAGCGCCAGGCTGGCCGCCCAGCGCACACAGCGCACCTCTGAAAAGGCGCTGGACGTTGAGTTGTTGCGGTGGTGTGACGCGCCGTGGTGCACGGGGCTGGCAGGTGGGATGCCCGTCGCCACGCCGCCGGCTGCATCGCCGCCGCCGCCGCCGCCGCCCAGCGCGTCGCCGCCAGCCGCGCTGCCCTCGGGGCGCAGCGGGCTGTGGGCGAGCGCATACAACGGGGGGCTGCCCTCCGGCTCAGCCACGATTGCTGCTGTGTGCCACACCCCGCAGGCTGCCTCCAGGACGTGCCGCCCCGCAAATGCTGCCACCTGCGTGGGGGAGGCCCGGTTGTGCTGGTCCCCATGGCCCAGCTTCCCGCCAAAGCCCTCCCCCCAGGTGAACAGCTGGCCGTCGGCGGTGACGGCAGCGCAGTGGAAGGGGCCGCAGGAGATCTGCGGCGCAGGCAGGGGGGTTGCAGCAGGCAGGCGGGGGCACGTAACGACAGGGTGGGGCGGGGCGGGGCAGGGTACGTCTTTGCCTCAGCGGCAGGCACAGCTGCTAGGGCACCACTGAGGCAAAGCAAAGCCATGCCAGGTGGCCTGCAAACATAATGTCCCAGCAGCAGGGACGGGCCAGCCTGCCCACTGCCCATTCCAAATGCTGCCGTCCCTGCTCCCTGCCCTCACCTGCACCACGCGCCGGCCCCGCAGCTCGCCGCGCACATGCAGCGGCACCAGCTGCGGCGGGCTGTCCGCGTGCAGCCGCCCCCACATGAACAGGTCCCCGCCGTCTGTCAGCGCCGCCGTGCAGTCGTCGCCGCAGGCCACTGCCATCACGCACTGCCCCTCCAGCCCGTGCCGCACGCGCTGTGGCTGCGGCTGGTCCTGGTCATGCCCCAGCCCCAGCTTGCCGCCGCGCCCCTCTCCCCAGGTGTACACCGCCCCCGTTGCCGTGATCACGGCAGCATGCTTGCGCCCCACGGCCGCCCGGTACGCGTCCACGTGTAAGCCGCCGGGGGCCAGCCCCGGCAGGCTGCGCCGCTGCCAGCACTCCTCGGTGATGCCCAGCACGGAGCGCATGCTGTGCGCGATGGGCGGCGCACGCTGCGCGGAGCCCCAGGCCAGCAGGTCGCAGGGGATGCGCTCCGCCGCTGGCATGGACACGGGCCCGGACACCGTCCGCTGCAGGGCAGGTGGTGTGGGAAGTAGCGGGGGACGGCGCCATGAGCGAGGCCAAACGGGACGGGCAGGGGCGAGGCGATTACAATATTGCATCATTTGCAGGCAGAGCAAGCCCAGCGAGACCACAGCACGGCAACGGCAGACCCAACTTAGAGACCCCCACCCTCACCTGCAGCGCCGTGCGCCCGCTACTGTTAGCCACGCTGCGCACCAGCTCAGCAGGCGACATGCCGCCAGCACCCACGCCAGCACCCAGCGCGCCAGATGTCGGGGGCCCGCCAGATGTGCTGCTTGCACGCTGTGCTGCCACGACGGGCGTGCCCAGCGTGCGCAGTCGGTCTGCGACCACTCGCAGGCCAATGAGCCACAGCTCATACTGCTGCTCGTCGGCACAGGTCAGGTCCAGTGTGCGGTTGTTGCCGTCGTCGTCTCGGTATCGCAGGGAGAAGCAGCGCGCAGAGGGGCGCAGCGGGCAGCGGCGGAACACCTCGGTTGTCTGCCCCGCCACCACCTCGCTCACATTGCGCAGGCGGACCTGCGGCAGGGGAATTCAGTATGTTGTATGATGTATGATGCCGGCAGGTGACGGATTGAATGCCGGTGATTGTTGGTAGTGGTGGCATGCATGCCGGCCAGCCGGCAGTGGGAAGGGAGGCAGCCGCTTTGTTTCTTCAAAACAACTTCTGCTGCTGCTGCTGCTGCTGCTGCTGTGCATGTCCAGCGTGGCTTGTGGGGAGCATTTGAGCCATTGCTTCTGAGAGGCCCAACCCAGCCTTTGCTGCATCTCCTCTGCAGGCCCCCGCCCCGCCCTGCTGCGGCCTGCCCCCCACACCTGCTTGACGGAGCTAGAGGCACTGCGCCAGCGCAGCAGCGTGTCGCAGGCAGAGAGGCGGAAGAAGTGCACTTTGGGCTTGCCATGTCGCCCGTGCTTCAGCAGCAGCGCGCCCTGCGACAGGGAGTCGGCAACAGGGTGTGCGCGGATCACGTGGGGGCAGGTCCCACACTGAACACACCAGGGTGAAGCGTTTTTACACCGCAGCTGCCAGCAGAAAGGGACTGGTTCCTGACCGACCCGCCTGGGTCACAAAGCCAGCGCTGTCGCCTCCACTACAGCATCAAAACTGAACGCTGCTCACATCGGCTGCCAGAAAGCGCTGCGCCACGAGCAGCTGCGTGCAGCTGCCTCACCTTTCTAAGAGCGGTGAGCGCCTCCTCCAGCGCCCGGTGGTGGCTGCTGCCCTGGGACGACGACAATGGCCCGCACACCTCATCCTCGCTCACCACCTGCCCCGCCTACAACCGAGGGAAAGCATGAACGGGCCGCACAGCGTTGAAGACTTGGCAAGCAGGCCTGTTCTGCCCTACCGCCTCCCGCCGCTGGTTGGCACCACTGCGGTGGTTGAGAATGCCGCCAGCCCTGCACCGTGGGTGCCCACCCTCCCTGACCTTTGCCAGGCTTGGCTGGGCCGCCCAGCAGGGCGCGAGAGGCCTGGGCACGGGGCCCACACCCTCCGCTTTCAATCGGCAGAATAACTGCTGGCCCCCGGCAACATCTCACCAGGTAGCAGAGCCTTCCGTTTGCTGTGACGGCCATTTGGGCGAGCCGGGCTACGAACAGGGCCGACACGGTGCCATCTTTGAGCTGCACTGCTGCCACCCCTGCAGCTCCCAGGGTTTGCTGGCAGCCGATCCGCGCAAATGGTTGAAGCAGGTTGCAGGACTGGTGGAGGGCGGAGAGTGTGCAACGCGCGCCATGCCACGTATGAACGCAGGCAGAAACATTTCATTTGGTTGGCGGCCTTTCCGGAGCTCACTGCGTCACCATCAAGATTTCGAGCATCGAGGCGTTGCACCTGTGTCGGAGGGTCGCCGCCTTTGAAAGACAATATGCAGTGATGCTGCGTGCGCTTGCTGCTCTGCGCCCCCGCCGTGCACAGCTGCTCAGGGACGCCCCCGAAGTTTGTACAGCCAGCAGGAGCCTCCTGCGGGACGCCGCGTTCATCAGCAGTGCACCCGCCGCTCCCGCCGCCGCCGCCAGCCCCGCCGTTCCCGCCGCCAGCCAGCTGGCGCCTGAGCCGGCCCCACACCGACAGCAGCAGCAGCAGCAGCCGGCAGCAGCAACGAAAATGGAGCGCAAGCCTTTGGCACCGCCCGGCTACTCGCGCACCTTTTACAAGCGCCAGCTGCCCTCCCCACCCGCCATCGAGTTTGCCTCAGACCAAGGTGGGTGCTGCGCCTGCAGCTGCGGCTTCTGATCCTGACCCTAAGGGTGCACTCCGTGCTTCCTCCGCACTCTGCTGCTAGCGGCAGCCGCCATTCGACCCGGCCATTTGGCTGCCGTCTGCCCACTGCTTGCCGGCGGCCTGTTGTGGCGGAGCTGGTCCAGGGACCATCCCCAGGCAGAGCCTTGCGGGGCTGCCCGTGCATTTGCATCTTTCTTCAACAGCCCGTTGCATGCAGCACTCTGTATGCCTCCACTCCCGACCGCTTGACTGTGCGCCTGCCCTGAGGCTTTGGGCGCTTCCACGCTGGGCGGCGCACCCCGATACTCTGACACACTGCAGCTCCCCTGCCCCCTGCCGTGCCTGCAAGGCGCTCGCACATTCCACATGCGACCTCGCTTTGTGACGCTCTGCCTTGCTAGCGGACTTTCTCTACCCCAACAACAGCAACTGTCTAAACTCATGGTTTCCTCCCCCTGTGTTCTGGGTGCTGCAGGCAAGCAGGTGTTTGCCCAGGCGCTGGCGGCCGGCACCATGAACAACTTCTTCAAGCTAATTGAGCAGTTCCGCACGCAGGTAGGCCTAGGATGTACGATTTGAGGTTCGGGAGCGTTGCGATTGTTGCCATGTGGGTGCTGGGTTGGGGGCTTGCGTGGGAGCACAATGCATTGCTACTTGAACCCACTCAGCAGGTCGGCACCCATGTGGGCCGGTTGGTGTTGAGTTGCAGCCAGTGGGACAGCTGGCATGTGTGCGTGCTCAGGGCAAGGCCACGGACAGCGTGTTCAGGTGTAGCAAGAGTTTAAACGACAGTGAGCAGGCAGGGTGGAAAGGGAGGCAGGACTGCATGCTTCGTGCAGGCGTTTCCAGCCGCCGTCGCATTACCACTCTGCTGCCCACCCTCTATGCACACTACCCTCTGCTGCCGCACGGCCTGCCTGGCCAGGATGCTCAGCACCCGTCACCTTACTATGCCGCTGTACCGTGTACTGCCTGCCTGTACCGCTGCAGGACGAGCCGGCGTACTGCGGGCTGGCCAGCCTGGCCATGGTGCTCAACACGCTCAACATCGACCCGCGCCGCACCTGGAAGGGGCCCTGGCGCTGGTGAGATCACCCTGGGTGCAGCACCTGTGTGCTGGTATGCTTCGGGGCGGCCCCAAAGGGCGCTCGCTTTGCTTGTTGTGGCAGGGGGCTGGCGTGGTGAGCCTGCGCTCCTCCAAACCCTGCTGGACTGCTGCCACCCGCCGCCTTCCTTTTCAGTGTTCTTGCCCCTTTCAGTGCACATTCCCTGTGTGTGTGCTCCCTGCCGCAGGTTTCACGAGGAGATGCTGGACTGCTGCCACCCGCTGCCCAAAGTGCGGGAGGAGGGGATCACGCTCACGCAGGTGACAGGGGCGGGTGGGGGCGGGGAGGAGATGCGAGTATGTGTCAGTCTTGTCTGATCAACCATGTGTGGCGGGGGGGAAGGGCGCCGCCGATGCATTGGGAGCATACGTGTTGGGGAGATGGCAGTGGAGGAGCACCGCCGGTTTCACTCGGAGCCCTGAGCGCCAGGCCCCGCTGCAGTGACGCACCCTGCACACCCCGCCTCGTTCTGCTGCCCGTCCCTGAGCTCACATCCCGCCACGCCGCACCGCAGGCCGCCTGCCTGGCGCGGTGCAACGGCGCGCGTGTGGAGCTGTACCCGCATGGGGCGGTGGGCCTGCAGGAGTTCCGGGGGATGGTGGCCGAGTCGTGCGCCACCGCCGACGAGCACATCATTGTGTCGTACTCGAGGAAGGAGTTCCTGCAGACGGGTGAGCGTGCTTGGGTTGGGGTTGAGCGCGTGCTTGGGTTGTGTTTAATTTAGTCCTCTCAAGACAGGTGGGTCCAGTGGCGAGTGCAGCACCCTCGGCAGCAAGGAGTTCCTGCAGACGGGTGAGTGTGCTTCGGGTTCCCTCTGTTGTTTCGATTGATTGGGGGGCGGGTGAGGAGGGCCCAGGGAGGACCGCACATCATTGTGCCTGCAGACGGGGGAGCGTGTGATTTTTAGTATGTGACGATCCACCAAGAGGGGCCGGGTGGGGAGGGTTTGCAGAGGACTGCAACATTCATGATGAGCGGACTGTCGTGAGGCTGGTGCTATGGTGCTGAAACAGCGTTCTGCTCGCTTGACGTGCCCACATGCTTTACGTAACTGCCCCTGCAGGCGACGGCCACTTCAGCCCCATTGGCGGCTTCTGCCAGGCAAACGACATGGTGCTCATACTGGACACCGCCCGCTTCAAGTACCCGCCCCACTGGGTGCCGCTGGAGATGCTGTTCAAGTGAGCGCTGGGCTGTCCGGGTTTTTGTGTTTTGCTGTTGTGTTTTCCTCGTGCGCTGCCCGCTTCAAGTACCCGCCCCACTAGGTGGTGCCGCTGGAGGTGCTGTTCAAGTGGGTGGTGTGGGGGGCTGTTTTGGTTTGTGTTACATTGTGTTTTTGTGTTCTCGTAATGCGGTGTGCGCTTGACTTTCCTGTTGCACGGGTTCTGGAGATGGTGTTCAAGTGAGCGTTGGGCTGTTTGGCGGTATGCCTGCGCTTGCATGCACGTCTGTGTGGCTTGTCCTCGTGCAGTGTGCGCTTGAGTTACCAGCCGGGGGGTGCCGCTGGAGATGCTGCTAACGTGTGTGGTGCGCGTGGGGCTAGTGTGGTTTGCAGTCCTGTGTTTCTGTGTTCCCCTGGTGCCGTGTATGCTTGAACCACCTGCTGCACTGGGGGGGAGCACTAGGTGCTCTAGCACAAGCGGGTGCTGGGTGGCATGTTCTGCTGTGGTTTGCGTGCATCAGGGAGGAGGGCACAAGAAGGGAGCGCAGTTCAGCGTGCGTGGCGGAGCTGGGCGCAGAGCCGCGCGCACCTACAAGCCCACAATTTCAAGCCAGCGCCCGTATGGCTCACCACCCGTGCCCACCACACCCACACTGTGTGCAGCGCCATGGCACGCGTGGACCCCGCCACCGGCCGCCCCCGCGGCTTCATGCGCATGGGCCGCCACCCGCGCCTGGACTCGGTGCTGTTCACGCTGGATGTGCGGGATGCTCACTGGCGGGAGGCAAACAGGTGTGCGCCTGTGCCTTGCCACAGGTTGAGACTTCGGGAGGTCGGGTCCTTGGCTGCCACACCAGGCCGGAGCCGGTGCTGGGATACACAGGACCATGCGGGATGATGTCAACAGCAGCGGGAGGTCGATAGGCGCGTGCATGTCCCTTTGGGCAGCTTGCGCAGCGGCGGCATGCAGGGGCTGTATTGTGCTGCAGCAGCAGCAGCTGCTTCTGGTGGACAGTGGGGGCTCTGTGCTCTACACACGCACGTGCTGCTGTCACCACCAGCTGCCTCGCTCACTTTCTCACTCCCCCTGCTTGCCCCAGGTACCTGCGAGAGCACATGGCGCGTGTGATCGGCGCGGCAGCAGCACAGCCAGGGGCCAGCGCTGGCAGCATCGTGGCGGCGGCCGCCGCGGCCGCCCCGCTGCCCGCGCTGCGCAAATTTGTGGCGGTGCGCACCGCCGGCAGCAGCACGCACGGAGGGGTGTGCATCCAGACAGCGGCGGTCCACACCTTCCTGAGAGAACTGCGAGGCATGCCTCTGTTTGCTTCTGTGACTGCGGCGCTGCCGCCGCCCACGCCCCGCAGCCGTCACGTGGATGAGGTGGCGGCCACCAACTGCCACACGGGCACCAACTCGGGCTGCTGGCCGCCACCCAACGGCGCCACCAGCAGCAGCTGCTGCAGCGGCGAGGCAGGCGCAGCAGGCGGCACAGCAGGCGCAGCACCGGCAGCAGCAGGCACTGCAGGTGTCACAGCAGGCGCAGCAGCGGCAGCAGCAGGCGCAGCAGCAGCGCCGGGAGGGGAGCGGCACGCGGAGCAGCAGTGGGGTTCGTGCGCTCTGCAGGCGGCGCAGCAGGCGGTGGCGGAGCGGCCGCAGGGGCCAGACGGCCAGCCTGCCGTCCCCGCTGCAGCGCCAGCTGGCGACACCTCAGCCTGCGCCTCCTCTGACAGCCTGGCAGCCACAGCGGCCGCCAGCTCCTCGCCCGCCCTGGCCGCCTCGGCGGCAGAGCCTGCAGTGAAGGAGGATCTCTCAGTGGAGCGTGCTTGCATCCTGCTGCTGATGGCGCCAAAGGAGTCCTGGCAGGAGGTGGGGGACCAGAAGCTGAAGGAAGAAGTGCTGGCCCTGCTGGACGTCTCGCTGCACTCGGGTGAGCTGAGCTGGCGGGGTGCGCTGATGTGGCGCTGTGCTGACGTGGCGCTGCCCGGCAGGGCGTGGGGCAGGGCTGGTGCTGGGCGGGTGGGGCGCTGTTGCCGGTGGTGGGACATGTTGAAATCAGGCAGTGGCTTCCGCCGGCCTTCTTAACCCCTTCCTCCTGATAGAAGGCGTTGCCGGCAGCGGTGGATTCTGTGCCGTCCCTAGCGCCACTCACGCTGTTTCCTCTCCGCCTCTGGCTACACTTTTCCATGCCTTACACTGGTTTACGCCTCCCTCACACTCTTACACTTTGTTCATGTCGTCTCACGCCTCCCTTCCTGTCCTCACACCCTGGGCGCAGTGGTGGCTGCCGAGGTGGAGTACCTTGCCGCCCAGCTGTGGCAGCTTCCCATCATGGAGGAAGCTATGGAGCAGAGCCAAGCGTCTGGCCACACGTGCGCCATGGACAACTGCGAACGCTGCGGCGGCAGCGACGGCAGCAGCAGCGAGGGGGAGGAGGAGGAGCAGCGGCAGCAGCAGCAGCAGCAACGACGGCAGTGTGCAGAGGCGCAGCAAGCAGCAGAAGGGGAGGGCGGCGGCAGCGGGGGCGTGGCTGCCGCGGAGCGCCAGCTGGCAGGGGTGGCTCTGTGAGGTGCCTTCTGGCATGTCTGTCAGTCAGCCCAGCCGCAATGCCCCTTGGTCAGTAGCCACACTCACAGCTTCATTCTGCTGTCAGCAACCTGGGGCCGCAGCAGTGGAAACTCAGGCAGGTGCTAACTTCAGCCCAGCACAGTTTGCATCGGGCGGAGTGTGATGACTGCAAAAACGGGTGGAGGGGCTTCAGGAAAGAATTGGAGGGCAGGTAAGAACAACAATATGCATCCGCCTGAGAGCAAGTGACAGTGAGGGGTGCAGCTATCAAGTTCAGCAAGGTGCCAATAATTAGCAGCCGTGTGCCTGCCCCCACTCAACAGCACAAATTCACCCCCGGTAGCTGCTTTGCCTCCAAAGGCTACACGGGGGATCTTCAGGGTTACAGCAGTCACGAAATGCATGCAGCTACAGGCGTCTCACAGCAGCGCATCACCATACAGTTGCAGCGCTCCCTGGGCTGCCGCCAGCAGCCGCTTGGTTTCCAGCCGTGCCGCCACCGCCGCCGCGCGCCGCGGGCCCATCGCCTCTCCTGCCAGCAGCGCCTCATCCGTGCCAGCTGTCGTGGGCATGGCGGCAAGCGCCGCCTGGCACTGCGCTGCCAGCGCCGCCACCGACTGCCGCTCCCGCTGCAGGTCCGCTTCCGATAGCGGTGTGGGGGCTGCTGCTGCTGTGCCTGCTGTGCTGCCGCCAGCAGCGGGGATGTCTCTCAGGAAGGGCTGCAGGGACATGAGAGTGGCCAGCAGGCGCCGGCGGTGCGCATCTTCTGCGCTGTCGCTCATGGCGGCCGACGCGGCTGCTGTGAGGTCAAACCCAGCAGCGCCGCCTGCGGGCGTGAGCCCTAACGCTGCCAGCAGGCGCGGGGCACTGAGGCTGGGGCGCTGCGAGCCAAGCCCGCCGCCGCCGCCTGCCGCTGCTGCTGCTGCTGCTGCCAGTTGGCTGGCGATGTCGTCGCCTGCGGCAAGCGTGGGTTGCAAGAGCACAGGTTGTTGCTATACCAGGGTCAATCCAGGCTGGCGACCCCCCCATTGCCCGCCCCAGCAAGCTTGACAGCGCGGCTGCCACACAGCCGGACCCTGTGGGCCAGGTGCCCAGGCAGCCTTGAGGCCTTCATCCCTCCTCAGCGCCTGCCCCGCCCTCGGCGCCTCATCTCAACCACACACAACAAGAAGCATTGCGGCGCCTGCCCCGGCTTTGGCACCCCACTTCTCAGCAAATCCTTGCACACAAAGCAACGTGCTCACCTGCCACAAAAGGCACCCGGTCGTTCAGGTTCCCTGACACCACAAACCCATAGTCCCTCATCAGCCCCTCGTTGCTCTTGTGGGTGCACCCGTAGCTGATGCAGGCCTCCACGCCTGGCGCAATGTCCTGCAGCTTTGCACAGAGTAGAATGTGTATGGTCACATCATGGCGCATGCATTGGGTGATGTAAGAGAGAAGGTGCCCCGTAGCTGATGCAGGCCTCCACGCCTGGGCCGCTGTCCTGCAGATGTGGGGGACCATAGAGTAAGATTTGTGAAAAACAATCATGTCATGGAGCGTGCATGATGATGAGAGTGGGGTGGGGCACCGGCAGAGGTGGTGCAGGCCTCCACGCCTGGCGCACTGTCCTGCATGCCTCGCGGCACGCAGATTGCATAGGTTGGCTGCTAAAAACACGCCGAGTTCATGCGTTAGGGCAAGTGTGGGGGACATACACTGTCAGGCCTGCAAGCGGCCCAAACTGCAACCCTGCGCCCACACATTGCCCTGCTGGCGCCATGTCCTGTCACGCCTGCCGCCCCCATTCCTTGCTCGCCTGCAGCGCCGCCAGCTGGAAAGCGCCCACGCCTCGCCCACACAACCTGACGGCCCTCCGCCCTCTGGCACTACCTTCCCCTTTGGTTTCTCCGCTCACCTGCAGCGCCGCCAGCTGGAAGGCGTCTGCCGCAGCCACAAACTGGTACCCGGCATTGGGCTGCAGCACGTGGTTTGCCATGTCAGCGCAGGGCACCATGAGGCTGACTGTCTCCCCCGCGACCTGCACAGCAGGGGCACAGCAGCGCGTGGTGCCATGTCAGCACAAGGTGGGGGGGGGGGGGTGCGGCGCGAGGGAGGCGGGGCGTCAAGATGCGCATTGAGCGGGTGGCGGCATGTGCCGATAGCTCACTCCCACACACCCTGCCTCCCCACCCCACCCACCCACCCACCCACCCACCGTGTCACTGAAGCAGCGGGAGTTGACCATGCAGGCCGCCCAGACCGTGTCGTCCACGCTGTCAGACAGCTTGAGCGCCTTGAGCTCTCCAGTCGTGCTGCTGAACAGCCTGGAGAACAGAGCCGGGTTGAAAAGGAAAACGGTGCATCAAATGGTGGCGCCGTCCACTGAGTCGCCCAGGTTGAGCGCCTGGAGCTCTCCACTCATGGACCATGAACAGCATGCAGATACAACGGAATTATTAACCCGATCGGGCGACAGGGCCCGTAACCTGCTGCCTGCCGGCATGAAGGCCACGAAGGGGTGTGAAGCACAAGGCATTACTAGACAAGCCTCTGCAGCCTCCCACCTGTGGTGCAGGGCGGACATCTGCTGCCCGTCTGCCATGGCTTGAAGAACCAACACACCCCGGGGTGAGAAGTACTTGAGCCTTATTGATTGCACAAGCCCCCCCACCTGTCGTGTAGGGCGGAGATCTGCTGCCGCTCCAGGCGAGCACGCGACTCCAGCAGCGGGCTCTGCAGCTCACTCAGCTCCTCTTCTCTAAAGTTCATCAGGCAAGACATCTCGCTCTCCTGCACAGTGGGACAGTTTCGAGTTTACTCGGCAGCTTGTGGCTTCCGCTCGACAGTTCATCAGGCACGACATCTCGCTCTCCTGCAAACGTGGGCAAAGGAAATTGTAGTCATGGGAGCGAGGCTTGGCAAGCGCATGTTTGTATCCGCTCAACGATTCATTCAGCAGCTCTTGAGGTAGACGTTGCAGGAACAGAAACACATGGGCGCTCAGTACATGGGTCAGGCCGGTGCCATGGGAACAAAGGTATGCACGTGTCGTCACAGAGAGGCATACAGCCGGTTATACATAGGAATACAGCTGCCAGAACCTACCTGCGGCAGCACGTCGATGTAGAGGCGCCAGGGCCCCGCCGCATTCTGCTTCAGCCACAGCAGCCAGGCAGCCAGCCGCACAAACCAGTCGCCCTCGTCTGCACACAGAACCAGATCAAGGGTGTCAAGCAGGCAAGTTTACGTGTCAGCACAGCAGCGACAGCAGGTGCCACTTCAGCAGCGGCAGCTCAGCCTGCCTGGCAGCAGCAGGCAACCTCCTGGCCAGTACCTCAAATGGTCGTGCACCGCCCTACCCACCCCTCCCAATCACACCATAAGCCAAAAGCCAGGCCCAACTGATGTCAACAGCAGGCACCGGTTGAGAAGCGGCGGCAGCACCAGCATGCCCCCTGTCGCATGCAACGCAAGTGCCAGTGCTCCGGCCCCCTCCTCTCAAGCGCACCTGACAGCAGGTACCGGTTGAGCAGCGGCGGCAGCCTGCCGTGCAGCAGCTGCCAGTCCTCCAGAGCCCGCCTGCCCAGCGCATTGCCCTTGGCTGGTTCGTCAGTGACACACAGCAGATTGAAATAATCGACTGCAAATGGGGGGAAAGGAATAAACATTGATCCAATACACAAAGGCACGGCTGCCCTTGGCTGGCTTGTCAGTCACGCAGAGCAAGGGGGGAAAGGGGATCACCAAGAAAACAGGATGCCCTTGGCTGGCGTGTCTGTCACATCAAGAAGCCTGGAATAATCGGCGGTGAGGGAGGATGATGATCAGGAAACAGGTCAAGGAAGTGTGTAGTGCTGGCCAGTGCCGGCGTGGCGGCAGGGTGCCAGCACGATGAAGGGCGGCGGCAGCAGCGCGACGGGGGGCAGCCCTGCAGTTAGTGCTGGCAGGACCGTCTGGCCTCGAATTTCCTGATACCTGGCGTTACCCGCCAACCAGTCGCACCCACCAGAGAGCAGTGTGGAGCCTTTGGCCACTGGCTGCGTCGGCACCAGCCCGCGGCCCAGCGGCGTCGGCGCCGCGCGGGCCAGCCCCCCTGGCGCCGCCAGCACGCCGGAAAGCTGCGTATATAGCTGCTCAAATGACGCCGTGGCGACGCCAGCAGAGGCCTGGGCGAGCACGGCTGCCTGCCTGCCCGCTCGCCGCTGCTGTCGGCGGGCCAAGTGCCGTCTGCAGCCGCCCGATTGAACCTGGGCGCGATGCACATTCCCTGGGTTCAGAGCGGCAATGCCGCAGCAGAGCGACATGCTCGCCATGACTGGTCCTCCTCAGGTGGGCAGCTGAGGTTACAGAGCAAAATGCCAGACGGAGAGGGAGTAGAACGACGTAAACGATGCGGGAAGCAGTTCATAAGCCAGGCAGTGCGTGTGCAGGGGACACAGGAGAGGTATGGGATACAGGCGGTAGGCACAGCGCTGCCAGCGGACGTAGCGGATGCAGCATGCGACACACGAAGCAACTTATTTGGAACGCAGTACGGAAGGTAGAACAACAAGCGAGTGCCCGTGCCATCAACTGCCCGCTGGCCCGATAAATGGCTGCGGTAGCGGGCCAACGATGGGCGCTGTATGGGGGTCCCTGCAGACAGCGGGGCGGGGAGCAGCCATTCAAGGGCACAAGCTCAGCCCTCTTCCTCCACACTATCCACACCTCCAACCTCCATCGCAGGTCCGCACACTAGCGCCCCTCTATGGTACTGCCCGCTCATAGCCCAAAGCAACCCTCCAGCACCCATCAAAGCGCCCACTTGCCTGCAGTCGACTGCACGGGCCGAAGCGGCAGCAGCAGGGGGAGGCAGGGGAGCGGGTCAGCGGTGCGGCGTCAGTGCTACATAGGGTAGTGGAAGCCACACACAGTGCACACGCCAGACCATTGCTGAGCCAGGCCAGGCCACATGCACATACAACGACGGACACCCTGCACCTGCATCCATCTGCCTCCCTTGTTCGTCACTCACTCATGAAGTATGTGTCGATTGTGGCCAGGTGCTGCCGCTGCCAGAAGTAGCGTGCCGTGAGGCGGCCCTTGAGGAAGAAAATCAACACCTGGGGGGGTGGGTAAAGTGGGTGGGCAGGGCGGGCCAGGGTGGGTGGGTAGGGGAACAACAGGGGCTGGAGGGTTGATCATTGTGGGTTGGCGGGTGGTGTGGGTTGGGTGGTATAGGCAACTGGCATCATTCCGGGAAGGCGCCTCCGATGCGCATCACATCTCACCACACACCAAAACAAAGTGGAATACCTGCACGCACAAGGTGGAGCACTGCATAAGGGCATTGCAAGCCCTCCGCCAGTCCACACCACCCCCACATGCCACTCCCCCACACGACCACAGCATGCACAGCAGCGGGCGCGCCCACCTCTGGGAATGTGGAGCACTGGCTCAGGATGGCGAGTATGTAGTCAGAAGGTACATCGCTGGCGTCTATCGCAACGTCCAGCAGCTGCCGACGGCGTGGGAGGGGGGCAGGGCAGGGCGGATGCGGCGTGAGAGGCGGCAGCGGGGCGGGGAGGAGGCGGGGGGCGGGAGAGGCGGCAGCGGGGCAGCGGGAAGCGAGCGGCGGGAGGGGGGCCAAACAGTGAGCAAGTGAAGCTGCACAACTGGGCCAACTAGTGCTGTTCGAGCCACGTGGTGTGGCAGGTACGGCACAGGCACGCAGGCGCAGGCGGGGCAGGTGTGAGCACGACCGGCAGAGCTCTCACGCTCGGCCAGCCCAGCGAGTGCCGGCCCACCTGCCCCACAGCCGCAGCACCAGCAAGCCAGCTGCCGGCTGCCGGCTGGCACGGGCCTCCCAACCCACCCTGCCCTTCATCCATCCCACCTTGGGACTGGCTCGCGGCGGCAGGCGCAGCCGTCCCACGGTGCCCCGCCCCGCCACGGTCTTATAGAACAGCACGTGCAGGTCGCCTTCTATGGAAGCTGCCAGGTAGTTTGGGTTGTACACCGGCACGCGCGCCAGCAGCTTGAGCTGGTAAGTGGACTGCACGGGAGAGGGGCGTGAGTGGGAGGGGGCGGACGGAGGCTGGCTGTGAGCGGGCAGGGCGCTGAGATTCTTTGGAGGAAAGGCAGGGGCGGGACACTGCCCTCCGCCCTCCAAACAACAGACCAACAACACACGCAGGCAGCATCGCAGCCTCTGCCTGTTTGTCTCCCCCTCCACCCCCTGTACCGCCCAAGCCTCTGTTGTGTGCCAGCTCGTCCAGCCAGGCTGCGCCCACGCTGGATCCCTCCCATCCTGACCGCTGCCAACATTCAGCAGCATCCCCGTTCTCTTCTCCCCTCTCACCCCATCCGCTCATCCTCCCACCGTTCATTGTGTTCCAGCTCATGCCATCTGTTCCCACGCTCATCTCTCCCACACCGGGAATGTTCAGCACCATCTTCCCCACCCTCTCAACTCACCTTGGTTGTGTTCCAGCTCATGCGGTCGGTCTTCACGCTGATTTCGCCGACACTGACGCCACGCGGCACCGCCACAAACACCGCACCCGCCACCACACAGGCAAAGAGGAGCAGGAAGGCAGCCGTGAGGCGCGTGTCCCGCGGCTGCAGGCGCGCGTCTGCAGACGAGCAGGCAGGCCGTAGGTAACAGGATGAGGGCAAGGGTTGGGGGGATAGGGGATAGCAGAGTGGGGAGGGCGGCGGCGGGGAGGCCGGGAGGCAGGGCAGGCACCACCGGCGCCAGCAGGGCACGCGGCTGCACGCTGCACAGTCAGAGCCATGTGTTTTCTGAGGCAGCAGGAGCTGGGCCTGTGTGCATGCAAGGTCCCAGCGGCACGTTACCGGGGGAAGTAGCACCAGCAGCATGCAAACCTGACAGGGGTATGAGAGTGAGGTAGCCGCTAGGAGGCGGCGGCTCCTGCGCCGGCCGGCCCCACGGCAGCCGCACGTGCTCTGAGCACCACGTCTTGGCTCTGCAGGGACACGAACTGGCTGGCATATTTTGCGGCGTGGGTTCACGTGCCTGCTAAGTTTCAGGCTGCAGGTTTGCTGGGTTGTCACCCGCTGGCGGCGCCCCTCCCCCGCTGCTGCCGCTCCTGCCGAGTGGCAGCCGTCCCCCACCCCCCGCGGGGCACACCACCTCGGCAGTCCCGCTCGCTGCGCTATGTAATTGCTGCTGCGGCGCACCTGTCCCACACGCCGCCCTGCTGCACATACTCCGCCTGAATCGGAGGCGCGAACTCTGTGTCAGGCGAGGGCACCCCGTCTGGCAGCGGCGTGTAGCCGCCAGCCATTGAGCGTGATCTATGCGCCGATAGGGCTGCCCAGTCGAGCGAGGGTTTCGAGCCAAGTGAGGTCAAGTGCTGGGGTTTGGCAGTAGGGCCCTCTAGCGTAGACAGTAGCAATTGAAAGCCGTCTATAGAAGAAGAAGAAGAAGAAGAAGGTGACACGCTTGGGTGACTGGGGGGTGATACGCGACAGCCTGGCTGGCGGCGGC
>JAPTJF010000237.1:0-93373 GCA_029339195.1 Micractinium sp. NFX-FRZ
AAAAACCTCCCCCACCTCCTCCCACCCTCACATCAGTCTCGTACAAAACGCAACTCATGTGTACAGCAACCTCTCCCTACCCCTGTTTATGCATTTTTTCCCCCCAG
The DNA here is from genome assembly GCA_029339195.1 of Micractinium sp. NFX-FRZ. Lineage (NCBI taxonomy): Eukaryota > Viridiplantae > Chlorophyta > Trebouxiophyceae > Chlorellales > Chlorellaceae > Micractinium > Micractinium sp. NFX-FRZ. Next base: position 108 of record JAPTJF010000237.1, read on the forward strand.
CCCAAGCTGCCTCTTGGGGGTCTGTATCGCAAGTTTGATTGCAGAGAAACGGACTGTAAACACAAACAAGCAAGTCCCACTGCGGCACTGTCAAACTTTGTTGTTCAAGGTATTTCTTTTCCAGAAATTGTTAGCACTGCTTCTTCTTTGTTGCGACACAGTCTGTTGCCTTCAAGGCACACCCCACAACCCCAGGGCTGCCTGCTGTTGACCATTTGTGCTTGGGCAGTTTCGGGGGCAGAGGCACAGGGCGGTAGGGGTGAAGAATGCACACCGGGCGGGAGGTTGGATCCGCTTCTGCCTGAGCAGGCAGCATGCAGCGGGAGCCGTAAACACATCGCACATTCTAGTGTGAAGCGCCTATAGACACCTGAGAATGTGATGTCAGCAGGGCAGAGCCCCACAGGGAGTGATTGGTGTGGGTGCTGCTGCCGGCAGGACCGCTGCTGCCGTGCACCGCTGCCCTACTCAGCTCTGCCACTTTGGCCGGATGGAAAACATCCACCTGCTAGTTTTGATCCACAAACAATACGTATAGATCACTGCAAAGCAATTCAGGCTTACCAAAATGAGTGCAGGCACTGCCGGAAAGCGCTGGCGCCGGCGGTGTGCTATGCACGCTGCCGCCGCCACAGATGCGGCCGCCCAAGAGCACGTCACATAAAACGCAGCCCAAAAGCACGTCACAGCAGGAGAGGGCGTTTGTCTCGGTTAATCGACGGTCAGCGGCCGCGTATCGACAGCATACACCTTTCCGCCAGGACCTCACACGGCGCTCTCGGAGCGCCGGCCGCCCAACCGTCCCCGCTAGGTGCGTCCTCAAGCGCTTGCTCACGCCCCCGGGCGAGCGCAGGATTAACCAGCCCTGAACACCTAGGGTGGCCGCTGGTCCGCCCGTCCTGGCGGAGCGGCCCCTGCCGGCCAGCTTTACACACATATGCAGCTGCCTGGTCAAGCCGCAGCAAACCGTCCTTCCATCTGTCTGCAGCATGGCGGCAGCTTCAGACGATGGTCTCCCTGGCGCCGAGTTCCTGCAGCACCGCTTGGCGCGCGCCACCGCCATCCCCGCAGCAGAGCGCACGCCCGACGTGGCGGCGTTTGTGGAGTCAGTGCAGCTGCTGCGCGAGGCATGCGACCTGCTGCCGCTGGCAGCAGACGGCAGCCCAGCGCTGCCTCTTGACGACCCGGCAGCCCGGAAGCAGATGCAGCTGGGCTTTCTCAAGGCAGCCAGGGCTCGCTACATTAGCCCTCAGTCACCTGTGTGCGACAGGCCACACAAGGAACATCTGGTTGCCTACTGCAACCGGTGGCTGCAACGGGCAGAGGGGGGTGCACTCAGTTCGCACCTGGAGACTGTGCTGCTGCTCGTCGAGGCAAGCCATGGAGCTCAGAAGCCCTTTGCTTTGGAGTTGGTCAGCCAGGCAGCAGCTCTGCTGGGCGATGACGCAGGGCAGGTGACGGTGGGCAGGCAGCTGGATCAGCTGGCAGCGGCAGCCGGGCAGGAGCAGTCACCGCTCAGCATTGAGCAGCTGCACTACCTGTGCTGCTGCAGTGCAGCAGAGGCGGCCAACAATTTGCACGCTGGCATGGTGATGCTGCGGCAGCATGGCGCATCCCTGCCTGCTGCGTATGGCATGGGCGGCAACCTGCTGACGCGACCTGATGACGTGCTGGCAGCGGGTCGCAGCTTCGCGGCACAGCTGCTGCAGCTGGAGCCGCACAAGCCAAAGGGCTATTGGACGGCAGGCCAAAGTGCATCGTGCCGCGGGCAGTGGGCGGAGGCCCTCGACTTGGATATGCAAGCCTTCCGGCTTGCACAGGAGCAGCAGGATGGGTGGAGCATGGCACTGAGTGCGCATGCATCTGTGGTTGATGCGGTCACGGCAGACAAGTCCGCACCCACCGGCATCAGCCGCGGCACGCTCGAGGCAGTGGCTGCAGCATACCAGCAGGCACAGCAGGCACACCGCCGCTTCAAGCACCTCCTGCCGCAGCTGTGGCTCAAGGCGGTGCGGCCAGAGGACGTCCAACACAGGGTTCAAGAGCTGCAGGCGGCTCTGCAGGGGACGCAGCCTGCAGAGGCGCCACCCAGGCCTTTCCATCGGGTCATGGACTCGCAATTGGGCACCATAGTCTGCGACGGCTGCGGCAAGCAAACCGCTGGCCTGCGCCGCTGCTCCCGCTGCAAGAAGGCGCAGTACTGCAGGTGAGCGGGGCTTGCTGGGCGGACGCCCGGCCAGCGCTGTGTCGCTTGAGGGCTGGCAGGGCCCTCCCCATTTCAGGCGCAGTATTGCAGGTGAGCGGCTCGGCTGCCACGGACCATGGCTTAGTGGTGGGCTGCTGCTGCGCTGCTGGGCTGTCACCTCTGCGCTTTGTTCACCCCCGCCGCTGTCTGCCACCCATCCACGGTGCAGCACCGAGTGCCAGCGCCAGCACTGGCGGGAGCACAAGCGGGAGTGCCGGCCGGCCTGAGGCGGCTTGCATCGCCCTTGTTGTGGGCTAGAGGCACCACCAACTCCCCATGAAGCTCCTGTGTGTGTGGTCAGCTTGCGCTGACTGCCTAGCAATCTCCCCACCTGCCCGCTGCGGACTGGGCACGTGCCCTCATAGACCCGGTGGTTGTCCCCAGCCCAGTCACCATATACCTCGCCCCTCTCACACTTCACAAGCCATTTGCAAGTGACAGGAACCCCACGTCCAGTCAGTGCTTGGCCTTGCCCGTGCTGCACTAACCTCTCCCCTGCCGTCTATGTCATCACGTCCTGCCGTCTGTCTCATCACGCCCTGCTTCATCAGTTGGACGTGATGTCGCTTCATCACGTCTGTCTCATCACGTCGATGTTCCTGTCTCATCACGTCCTGCTCTGACATTGATTAGTGCTCTCAACTGCCGCCGGCGGGCCCTGCCTGCTCAGCTTGCACTGCACGCGCATCCAACCTGCCCTCCTGTGTTACAGCCTGCCTGCCTGCCCGTCCCCTCCATCTGTAACAACATCAGCATTGGCTCAGGATGCAAGCCCTGCGTGCTGCTAAGCATTGCAACATCCTTGCCGGCTTGGCCCGTCACGTGTACAGGCAGCGGGAGCGCTCGTATCAATGAATGTGCGTGGTGTCAGGAAACTAAGACAACAGTGCAGCCAAGAATCGTAAGCATTGCGTCTGCTTTCTTGTGACGCAGCCTGTTGCCTTCAAGGCACGCCCCACAACCCCAGGGCTGCCTGCAGTTGACCATTTGTGCTTGGGCAGTTTTGGGCGCACGCTGGCTGCCTCATCACGATTTGTCTCAACATGAAACGTTACAGTGGTCATGTACAGCCGCCAGGGTTGGTTTTCACGGCGGGTGGCAGGGCGCGGCATGAAATGCATGGAGAGTGCAGGGCATGAAACGCTGAGCAATCATTACATTGCAGCAATGGTGAGTGTACAGGCCCGCTTGGTCACTAGGTGCAACGGAGCAGCAGGGAGCAGTGGCTGCCCATCGCTGGCAGCACGCTGGCGGCATCCTGTGCCACCGTGGCAGGGCCGCAAGCAGCGGCCAGACTGCCGGCCAGCAGCCTCACTCTTGCGCCGGAGCGGCGGGGCCACGCAGCGGCGGCAGCGGCGGGTCCATCATTGACGAGCGGAAGGCAAAGCCGGGCTCAGGGTCAATCATGGAAGAGCGGAACACGACTCGCTGCATGGTGGGCCGCGTCTGGGCGGTGCGGAAGCCCTGCAGGGGCGGCAGGCGGCAGTGGAGGCAGAGGCACAGGGCGGTAGGGGTGAAGGGTGCACACCGGGCGGGAGGTTGGACCTGCTTCTGCCTGAGCAGGCAACACAGCGGGAGCCGTGAACCATGCACGGCCAGCTGCTGGGCCCCGCAGCAGGCAAGACACTGCCAGCAGGCTCTCCCACAGCTGTATGATGCGGCCACGTCACCACCCCTGCACTGGCTTGGTTGCCTCACCTGTGCGGGCAGCGGCGTGGGGCTGCTAGTGCGCGAGCAGGCAGGCGCGATGTGGTCCTTGGGATTTGACAGGCTGCTGCCCAGCCAATAGTACTCTGGCTCCCCGCTGCCCTGGGGGCTGATACCCAGGCCGTAATTGTCTGCGAGCAGGATGCGTCAATAGCAGAGGATTAGCGGTTTGATTCGAGAACGGGAGGGGGCTGGGGGTGGTTTGTCGGCCGGCAGAGCTGCGGAGCGTCGCCAGCATGCCAGCGGCAAGCTTCCGCCAGGCAAGCCGAGCCAGGCGGGCACCTCCCTGTTCCAGAGCGGGAAGTGCAAGAATTTGTTCAGATGACTTCGTCTGTGCTGACCTGGATCGTTGATGGAGTTGAGGCAGAGGATGCGTGAGGGGCCCTCCTTCGGTGGCACAGGCGCCAGAGTGGACGGCACACTGGCGCCCGCTGTCGCATGCGTCGCCCGCCGCGCCTGCGCTTGCTGCCCCGCCTGCTGCTCCTTGTCGCCGACGCACGAAGTGGAGTGCAACAGCCGCAGCTGGCTGCATGCCGCAAGCGCTGCACGGCCACCTGCAGGGTGCAGCGCAGGGAGGGGGCGCACCGTGGGTGTTGTTGCAAGGCGGCGACGGCGGCGGCAGCATCTGGGGGTGGGTTGACGCTGCGCGCAGCAGAACCGCGGCATGTTTTACCTTCATTCCCGCAAAATGCTTGCAGGACCGTGCGAGCCCTGAGCGCCATTGGACTGAGCGCCTCTGCGGTTGCCAGTTTGGTTGCAGTGGCGCGCTGCTGCCAGAAACTCAGAATGCGACGCGGTGAAGCCTAGAGCACGAAAGCCGTGGCTTATCGGCTGAACAGAACTCACGCGACCGTTCGCAGGGGGGGTGCCACAGCACAGCGCGCACCGAAACAAACATGGGGGTAAGCTCCTGTGCACTCCTCTTCTGAGCTTCTGCATGCAATGAATCATTGACAAATGGCATGTCTAAATACACTGCCACCTAAATTGACGGGGGCACAACACGCTAATAACACAAAAAGCAACGAGGGGGGGCGGTAGCAGCGCCAGGCGGTGGTGGGACGCAGTGACGCGAGGTGGCGAGATGAAGAGGCGACGAAATTTCTGGCCTGACTGGACGTAGGGTAATACCATTGGGTTGAGGCGACTGGAAGAAAACAAAACTGCTGTTCTTAATTCAGACATTCTCTTGAGGGCAGAAAGTTGAGGATGTGGTTGCGGAAAACGGGACGCACGGTGTGCAAGCGCAAGTACAGGCGGTGCACTGGGGCAGCTGTGGCTGTGGTGCCAAAAAGAGAGGCCACAGAGCCCTATGCTGTGCACCACCCGAAAAATGGGTGCAGCCAACCGCGGCAAAATTGCGCACACGTGCCAGACGATTCAAATGTCAACTACCAAATGGGCCCAGCGGCCAGCTGGCAGGCCATGGGGAGGATAAGCCTCGCCCGGGATATGACTCGCCCGGCTGCCTTCAGTGCAGCTTGTGCCTCAGCTGCACACCCAGCCGGGTATGGAAGGCCAGCACAGCGGCCCCAAAGCGTGCCATCGACTCCATCTCCTGCTCACTCCCCCACGGCGGCGGCGCCTGCTCCTGCACCTGCTGCACGGCACCCCCCGCCGCAGATGCCTCTGGAGGCTCCGCCGTGGCCAGCACGCTGGGCTGGGCCGCCGCCGCCGCCACTGCCGAGGCGACGTCCCCACCGCTGCCGCCACCTCCCGCACCGCTGCTGGTGCCGCCCGCCAGGCCCTGCACGGCGATGCCCACCGCTGCCTCCCCCCCGCCTTCTCCGTCGCTGTCGCTCACAGACTCCTCGTCAGCGCTGGCGCCAAGCGTGCGCAGCAGCGGTTTGCCCTTGCTGGTCACGAGCACCACGTTGTTGATGTTGCCCCGGCTGTCTGCCTCCGTGTGCCCCGCCAGGTCAATCACCCAGCAGCCTAGGGAGTGGGGCAGGTGAGAAGAGAGGGAACCTTGAGGGAGTGGGGCTATAAGGTGGGAGGGCAGGGAGGGCAGGCCATGCATGCAATGAAGCCACACACTGTGCCCCACCTCTCGCTCCCTCAACTCCGCCCCCTCCATCCACCACCTCACCCACCATCCACGAGATATTTGAAGCGGTGGATGCCCGGCTGCAGGCCCTGCAGCAACCAATGGGAGAAGGCACAACAATCGGGTGTGCGTGGTTTGTGAGACAACAGTGTATCAGCATGGCAGAACCAGGTAAACAATGGGTGCAGGCCCTGCAGCAACACGTGCAAAGAGAAGGGGGCAGGGCAGAGGTGGCAGGCGCGAGTGTCAGGAATATGGGCACAAGGCCCATGGGGTTGGGGGCAACAAGGCTGGCCTGAGGGAACCACCAGGTGCGCCTCGTACACAGCAGGGCTGGGCGAGCCACTTACCAGGTCCCCCTCATCTCATACCCTGCATCCCTCTAGCCACGGGGCCTTGCACATCCCATCCCCAGCCCCTCCGCCACCCACCCAACTGCCCATCATGCCCACCCACGCACCCACTCTGCGCGCCTCTCCACCCTGACCCTGCCCCTGCCCTAATCCTGCCCTGGCCCTGCCTACCCACCCAGATCTGCAGCTGCCACCGCTTCTTCTTGACGTTGAACACCATGGGGGCGCGCTGGTCCCAGCCGCCCACTGCACAGGTGTGAGCCACGTGAGGCCAAGGGTCACAGGGGGTACGGCGGCAGCTGCGCAGCTGAGCACAGGTGGGGACCCAGCTCGGCAGCACAGAATGGGGTAGGCTGGGGGCAGCGTGGGTGCGGCACGCTTGCTGCGCATGCGCCTGCTGGCTGCATGCATGCATGCCTAACCTACCAAACCCCATGCTCCTGCTGTGCGCCGCCAGCCCAGGCACGCTGTCCTGAGCACCTCGCCCTTCTGCCATCCTCGACTCATCCCCGCAACCAACCCCGCCCACCCCGCCACGCCCTGCCATATCCCGACTTGCACCACGCACCTGCGTCGCCCACCACCTCCACATGGCCGCCCGCATACGGCCAGGCCAGCGTCACCCGGCGGTACCACCCATCAGCAATTGTGGCCAGCTCTTGGAGCGACTGCCGCAGCGTGCTTTCCAAAGGGGCAGAGCCCGTGGCACGGCCCGCAGCCTGCACGGGCGGTGCACGGCAGCAGGCAGAGGGAGTGAGCGGCGGGAGGACGGCAGAGCGGCAGGGGGCAGCAGAAGCCAGCCGGCCAGTGAGCGCGCGTGTGGGCGGGCAGAAGTAGCACCGTAACGGGCACGCCTGCCACCCGGGCAGCCTGGCTGGTTGCCGCCTGACACCTGACTTGATCCCCTGGGAGCACGCACCTCCACCGCCTCCTGCCCGCTGAGCCCCAGGTAGGTGTGCAGGTAGAGGGCCAGGGTCTCAGCTGCCAGCTGGCGGTGCTGCGGGTGGAAAGTCACGACCACCTGCAAAGCAGGCAGGGCATGTGCATAGCATGCAGCCATGCGGTTGTGAGCACATCGCACTGCACACATCATTAGTGGAGCACGGCAGGGCAGCGCGCCCTGCCAGCGACTCAAGTCTACTCCCCCCATCACATGACCGGGCGGCCCTTACCGCTTTCCAACATACTAGGCAGGCGTATCTCTCCTTGTATTCCCCCGTCCATCCTTCCAACGCACCCCTCACCACGCCCCCATTCACAAACTTTGGCCCGTTTGAAGATTGCGCGCTCACCGCTTTCCCATCCATCTCAGGCAGGCTGCCCAGCGCGCCGCCCCGCCGCAGCTCCATGCGCCGCAGCGCCGCGGCCGCCGCCACCGCCGGGCTGGGCAGCGCCTGCGGCCCCGCCCACCGCACATGCGACCCCCAGCTGCTGTGCCAGTGCCCGTTGGCGGCGCCTGCTGCGGCCGCGAAGCGTGTGACGTCCAGCAGCTGGAGCCCACTGAGCGCCAGCTGTGAAGCCATGTGTTCCATGGCTGTGAAGTCGAGCCGCCCCTCTGCTGCAAACAGCCAGGGCAGCACTGTGCGCACCTCGTCTGCCCGGCACACGCTGGCAGCACCGCCGTTGAGTGCTACTGTGAGGCTGCTCGCCGCGTTGCCTGGCGCGCCAGCTGTGAACGGCACCGCATTGGAGGCGGACTGCGTGACGTTGACAGCGGTCCCCGCTGCCGCTGCGCTGCCGCTGTCGTCGCTGCCGCTGCCGCCGTTGCTGCCGTTGCTGCCCGCCACGCCGCAGCTCGCCGCCTCTTCACCCGCGGGCACAGGCAGCGACAGCGCCGGCTGCCGTGCCGACGTCTTGAGCTCCCGGCGTAGCTGACGCAGGCGCTGCTGGCGGACCTGGGTGCGTGGGTTGGCAGAGTCGGGGGACAGCCAGGAGGGCATGATCCAGCCAGGCACCAGGTCTATCGAACCGATGAAAGAGCAGGGCGGCTCACCGCGCTGCCGCCCCGCTCGGCTGCCGTGCCACGGCCGCTGGGGCAGCTGCGGCAGCCGGCTGCGTGGCGGGCTGCATGCAGCGGCTGCCCGGGGTGCTGGTAAATGCTGGGGATTGGTGCGCCAGGCCGTTGCCTGCAGCAGCAACAGCTTGGATAGGCATGGATAAGTGCAGGGCAGGGCAGCAGCAGGTCGACAGGGCAACGGCAGCAGCGGCGGCGGCAGTGGAGCGGCGGCGTGGCGGCGGTAGGTGCACCCACCTGGTCTGGACCAACAGCCCCTGCCGGGAGCATGGCGGTGGACCGTCCTAAGAGTCGCGCTGCAGTTGCGCGGGTCTGGAAGAGCGTAGACTGCCCAGGGTGGGAGGGATGCAGCGGTCGCGGAAGGTCCAAGCCTTGTTGCCAGTGCTCCTGCCGTGCCCCCGGTGTTCCTGGCCCCCCAAGGAGCGCTGCTAGAGGGCCCGGCCCACGTCCCGAGACTGCTGTTCCGGGTGTCACGCCGCGTCGGCGAAGTGCTGTTTGGTGCCGTAAATGACTTCCGGGGATAAGAGAGACAGATTGGATGTCAAGAACGAGCTTGCATACTAGCGGAGCAGCGCCAGTGGGTGCATCACACTGCGCCACGCTGCCGCCGCTGTCCTGCGGGGCAAGACACGTCATGTAGGGCGTCAAGCCTAGCAGTCAACAGGAACCACATTGCTCAGCAGTCAGCACATGCGAATGCCATCAGGCGTAATCATTCCCCAAGCATTTGACACACTGGATGCGACAGCCTGTGTGCATCAGCTTGGATTGGGCTTGGTGTACGACTGGCACAGGAGCTGTGCCACCGCCCATTTAGGCAACCCTGCATGCATGCCCGCAGCCACCGGCCTTTGTGCACCCACAAGACGGACATGTGAAAGCTTGCCAGATGAGAGCATCTTGCTGGGATCCGCTCTTCTTGAAGAGCTGCCCTCGCTCCTGTTGGGAGGACTGTTGTGCTTTCTTTACAAGAACTGACTTGACAGAGAAAAGTGCCACAGTAAAACAGTGCCAATCGTGCTCAGCTCAACAACAGAGGCCTGCGCCCAACGGCAGCGCAGGGGGTACAGCGTGTGCACCGGGGCGGGCGGGCAGGGCGGTACAGGATGCAATGCGTGTATTGGTACAGCCACCAGGCCAGGGCGCAGGAAAGAAGCCTGGGGGTGGTTGGGAGGAGGAAAAGTAAAACGGACGGGCGCGGCGGTTGCCGGGGCGCACGCATGCTCATGCATCAGTCCATGGAGCGAAAAGGTGGAAGAGTCTACACAAATTCATCCGAGGGGGGGCACGCACAGTCAGAAAGGGGGATGGATGCAAGGAAGACAGGGGGAGGTACACATGTAGGGTGATGGTATGTGGGGGGTACCCAGCCCGGCCGCTAGGGGCCACGCGCAGAGCAGCTGGCAGGCGAGGGGGAGAGCAGCATGCCAGCCGTGCATGGCGGGCCGGGGCCGGAAGGATGCGAGGCAGGCAGCGGGCGATCAATCAATGGGTGTCGTACGTGTTTGTGCTCGTATCAATGCAGGGAAAGAAGACAGCACGGAGGGAGGGAGGGCGGGGCGGGGGACGGAGGGGGCGGGCAATGCGGCGGGAAAACATCGCTGGGCTGTTGGGTTTGATGTACAGGGGGGGCAGGGTGGAGGCAATACACAAATCTGCACAGGGCAGTGGGCAGGCAGGGACGCGCGGTTTTACGGCAGCGCCCGGGCGGCCTATACAAGTCGCACGCTGAAAAGAGGAAGCTGGCAGGCCAGCCAGGAGCGGGCGCCAGCTGGCAGCCTAGCCAGCAGGCGCAGCGTGGGTCTGGCCTTCCTGCCAGGTGGCAGCCCACAAGCAACATGGGCGGCCAGCCAGCAGGCGAGCGCAGATGCCTGTGGCCCTCTTCGATCTAGGTATCACCTAGTTGAAGGTTGCCACAAGCGGCGGGGCGCGGCGGTTGGCTGCCGCCAGCAGCGGCTGCGACACCTCCACCTTCTTCTGGAGCAGCTGCTCTGCTGTCAGGACGCAGTCTGCAGCAGGGCGGCGCGTGTGCGGATGTGTGGGCTTGTGGGCGCGCGGCAGCACGGAGGGGGAGCCCACTGCTTGCAGCAAGCTGTTAGATTGTCCCACTACCACATACACACATACATGCAGGAGATGCTCTACGCCCTCCCCAGGCAAGCAGACGCCGTCACCTGCCCACCCACCCAAACCCCAACACCACACGCATGTGGATAGATGCAGGTGTTGTTTGTGAAACCAACTATCCCAGTGCAAGCCGTGCGCCCGCCCCCCACCAGCGGCCAGTTCTCCTGCCACCACCTCGCAGGCGGGGGCATGCCGCCTGCTCGAGCTGCCTCACACATCGCCCACAACCCAGCATTGACAACAAACAGACAGCACTGAAAACGAAATTCCCACCCACCATCTGTGGCCAGCTCCTCCAGTACCATCTCGCTGGCGCCGGGCCCCACAGGAATGCCCGTCATCGACAGCACGTTCAGCGTGCCGCCCGCGGCGGCGGCGCCCAGCGGCAGGCACGCGCGGTCGGGCTGCACGCCAATCTTGTCAATCTCTGCAAGGCAGCAGGTAGGCGAGGTGGGTGGGGTGGTGTGGGGGGAGGTCGGGCTGCAAGCCCAACCTGGCAGTCCGTGCGGGCGGCGGGGCAGGCGGCGGAACCATACAAAGGCCAGGACATTCGGCTGCAGCGCTCACATGAGAGGAGCGGAAACGGAACACTGCTAGTATTGATGCACAACCAACCAGCCTTCCCAGAAGCTCTTGTGCTCCCACCCCAACCAGCGCCCTCTGGTTCAGCAGCGCCCCGCTTAACGAATACTGCCGCCCTCAACTCTCCAAATGGCTGCCCCAATACACTCACCGCTGCCGCCGGGGGTCTGGTACTTGGCGACCGTGACAAACAGGGCCGAGCCGTCTGCCAGCTCAAACACGCTCTGGATCTTGCCCTTGCCGTAGGTGGGCTCTGCGGGGCGCACAAGGGAAGGGAGGCGGCTTCTTAGAGGGGCTCGGGCGGCGGTGCTGGGGCATGCCACTCACTGGTGCTGATGCGTGCCGAGCCTCCTTTGACCGCCCTCTTAACGCCCCCTGTCGCAGCACTCCAGAGCCTGCCCCACCCCCACCCCCACACAAACACACACACGTACTGCCGGTCTCACCTCCCAGCACCTCTGCGCGCTGGTTGTCCTTCAGCGCCCCCGCCAGGATCTCGCTGGCGCTGGCCGAGTGGCGGTTGACCAGCACCACCATGGGCAGGTCGGTGGTGGCGTGGGTGGGCTCCGCCAGGCCCACGCGCTGCAGGGAGGGGTCGCCGCCCTCGCGGTCCTGCAGCACTTGGGGGAGGGGCCAGGCGGGTGGGCGAGAGGGGCGCAGTTGAAGCCGAGAACAATGCAGGCCCGAGCCAGTGCATGCCCAGGCTGGAAGCCTGCAGCCCCGCCTCCCCTTGACCGCCGCGCTGTAGGAAGGAGTACTGGCAGCTGTGAAAGACAGAGATGAGAGTAGGCTGGAAACCCCGCGGCAGCATGCGGGCGCTCACCTCCACGTTGAAGACGGGGGCGGGGCCGTCCATCCAGAGGCCCGCCACATCCAGTGCTGCATTCACCAGGCCGCCGGGGTTGTTGCGCAGGTCCAGGATGAAGGCCTCGGCGCCGTCGCGCTGCAGGGGAGGAGCAGGGGGAGACGGACGGGGGGAACAGAGGCGTGTGGAGTGTGCGTGCGTGTGTGTACCAAGTTTCATCTGCCTCGCGGCCCAGGCGGCCATCCACCATGCCACCAAGCTGCCAAACCAAACCGGGGGCAGATACCGAGGGGGCAGGGTGGGCATGCCTGCGCCATGGCGCTGGGCTGCTGCTGCCCAATGCACGCAACAGGCCGTCCCATCAGCCGCCCTGGCAGCCGCCCCAGCGGGCGCCACGCGCACCTTGAGCTGCCACATGGCGCGCTGCATGTCGTGCGCAGCGTGGCCGCTGAAGTTGACCAGGCGCACGTAGCCTGCGGTGCATGGGATGTGAAGGGAGCGGGAGGGATGGGGGGCTTGAACATGGGTTGCAACACGAGCTGGAGGGCAGTGCTGGCGTGCTGCCTACTTCACAAGCGTTCATTCTGCCCACCTTTCCCCACCCCACTTGGACCCCGCACCGCACACATGTCATGGCCCCAGTGGTGTGGCAAACCCACATGGGGTAGAACTCTACCCAGCTGGGTTCTGGCATGCACCCCTACCTCCCATCCCCCACCGCTTGTCGCTCAAACCTGAGCAGACAGCCCCCAACACAAGTGCCCACGTGCACACCCCGACCCTTGTTTGCTCCCGCTCGCCATACACGTGCCCACGTGCACACCCCGAGCCTTCATTCCTCCCGCTCACCATACACGTGGTCTGCCATCAGCAGCGGGGTGGCAAACACGGGGTTGAGCTCCAGCGAGGCACGGCGCAGGCGGAACTGCTTGTACTCCACGCCCTCCTGCGGGCTGGCCACGCCGGGGATCTCCTCCTGCAGCAGGCACACACGCGGGGGCACACATGCGGGTGGGAGGCAAGGGCAGGTTTGAGAGGACAGGTGGTGGGAGGGTGAGGCTGGGCGTCAAAGCCAGCAGGACGGGAGACACGGAACAAGTGTGAGGGTGTGGAAGCACCGACCAGGGCTGTGCATCAGCAAGCACGGCTTGCCCACCACATGCAGGGACCGTGCCAACGCCCTGCGGCACCAGCAATGGTTCTCCAAGCACCTGTCCGCTGCTCTGCTCTCCAACCAAACCAAACCCTGCCTGCCTGCCTGCCTGCCGGCCGGCCCTGGCACAGCGTGTGCGCACCTGGCGGCGGCGCGCCACCTTGACCCACACACTGCTGCCCTCCTGGCCGCGCAGCTTCTGCGCCACGCTGTCCGTGTCCAGCCCGCTGATGCTGGTGCCGTCCACGTTCAGCAGCTGCGGAGCGGGGGGTAAGGGGGGGATGTGGCAGAGCAAAAGAGGAAATTCAGCAGCTGCAGAGGAGGGTAGGGGGGAGGCTGGGCCAGGGAACAAGGGGCGGTCAATGACGCTGCTGCGGTCCACACTGTGCGCACACAGCCCAACCTTCAGCACCACACTGCCCACCACACCCCAAGGCTCACCTCGTCCCCCCGCTGGATGCCGGCTTGCTAAGCGTGCCCCCAGCCCTTGTTGAAGTGCACCGCAGCCCCAACGGCCAGCGACACACAGCCCACCAACCACCACCCTCAGGGGCTCACCTCGTCTCCCGGCTGGATGCCGGCCTGGTCGGCAGGGGACCCCCTGATGGGTGCCAGCACCACGGTGCGCCCCGAGGCGGGGTCCGAGGCAATCAGCATGCCCACGCCCTGCAGCTGGCCGTCGTTGCCGATGCGGAAGTCGCGGTAGTCCCTGGGGGGAGGCGGGGAGTGAAGGAGGGGTGCGCACGTGTGAAGAGTGAATATGCCATGTACTTGAAAGGAACGGTGCGGCTGGGATGGAGGGTGGGGAGCTCGCAGTAAGTGGACAGCACCCCAGGCACCCGCCTGCCCCCGTACACCCCCGTTCCAGCTGACCACTCGCTCATCCTTTCCGCCGCCATCCACCGGATGAAAGGGTTCCCCGGCTTGCACCCCTGGTTAGACTGCGACCACAGCGCCCAAGCCCTGCTCACTTGGCGGGCAGCCAGCGGGTGAATGGGTCCCCCAGCTTGCCCAGCAGCGCCGGGATTTGGGCGCGCGCCTCGTCAGCGGTGCGCGCCTCCGACGCCGTCGTCAGCGCCGCCACCAGCTCCTCGTCCCAGGCTGCAGGGAGGAGCAGAGTCTGGGGGCGTGGCCTCACGTCGCTGTTGTGTTATAAGTAACAACAGTATTGGGCCCCACACAAATGGCCACACAGGGGTGGGTGGTGAGAGGCTGCCCCTCGTCCAAGGGGCGGGCGGGCGGGCGGGACGGATAGGTCCGCGATTTGGAAATGTCACAAAGAGGCATGCTGTGCAGGCGAGGCTGGAGCTGGAGCTGGCTGCGTGGAGAGTCATTGGTTTGTGAGTGCCGGCAGGCACATTGTGCCAAAGGGCTGCCTGCTGCGCGATGCCCCAACCGACCTGTTTCGTTGAAGGATGAGTCCACGTAGGTCTCTGTGACTATCGTCCACGCCTCTGCCAGCGTCTTCTGCACCTCAAACACTTGCTTGTCCTGAACAGGAGGGAAGTGGGGAACAGCGTGCTTGTTGTGGGTGCTGTTGTCATTCATGTTGGTGTCTGTCTTTGAAGTGACAGCAGCTTCTGCGCTTCAATCATGTGCTCCTTCTGCAGGGCGTGCGATGCAGCGCTTCAGAACATGGATGTGCGATGGTGCTTTTGATCAGCTGATCGGCGTCTTCTGCACCTCAGCTACTGCCTGGCGTGCTTGGGTGACAGATGGGGGGGATGGGGCATGAGTGGGCACTCCAGACAGCCAGCATGGCATCCATATATTTGAACAGGGTGGTTGGGAACAGTAGTACCGAGTCAAATGATGGGCGGGCACAGCTGCAGTGGTGGTGCTGGAAGGGGAGGTGGCCAGATCAGGGGGGATCAGGCTGACCATGGCACGGCACCCATGCCTGTGTACGGCGTGCGGGGGGGCAAATGTGCGGCGGCGCCCTGCTGAGCGGCAGCTGCACGGCACGCTGCCCTGCGGGCTGCCTTCCGCGTGGCTCTGTGCTGCCCAGGTGTTCTCCGTTGATACACCCTTCCCAGTACAGAACACGCAGCCAGCTAGGCACCTTGGCCAAGGGGAACGTCAGCACGGCGTCGGCGTCGGCGGGGCCAGACGGCAGCAGCAGCGTGGCGGCAGCTGCGGCGCCCAGCAGGCCGCGCCCCAGGCCCAGGCCCAGCTGCCGCAGCTTGTCGCTCACGGTGTCGGCATGCCCTGAGCGGCGCGGAGGAGGGAGAAGAGTGTTGTTGTTGTTGGTGTCGGTCGGGGGCTGACCAACTCCTCTCACCGTTGCCCCTCTGCGACCCCAATCGACCCTCACCTGGCGTGGCATGCGGCAGAACAGGCAAGCGCCTGCCTGCTGCTGTGTGGCGCCTCGGCTGCGCGGGCGCAGAGACCCTCGTCTGCGCCCTTACACTGCAGACCTGCCTCATGTTTAAATGGGGGTATTGCTCAGAGGTCTGGGATCGCAAAGCTGACAGCTTGCGACATGCCCTCGATGGGAGTTGAACTGGCCGAGTTGGGGGCGCCACTTCACTTGCGCCTTCTTCACTGGCCATGCAGCCTTTTGCCAATGTCCCAGGCCCAAGCCTCGCCGCCTGGTAGCTTGTACCCACCGTCTGAGGCCCTAGGTAGCAGCATGCGGCCGTCCAGCATGACGGCCGACAAGAAGGGTGCCAGGGCCGCTGGCCAGTGGGCAACTCTGCCTTGCGATCTGCTGGCCAGCCTCATGCAGCTGGTAAGTGGTAGGCGGAGCAGGGTGGTTGGAGGTGTGCGAAAGTGGTGCCTTCCCTGCAGCCGCCGCCGCCGCCACCGCCGCCGTTGTGCCCTGGCTGGCTGCCCTTTGCCTGTGCTTACCCGTTCCTTCTTTTGCCTCCCCCGCCCACCGCGGCAGCTAAACTTGGAGAGCCGAGTGGCAGCAGCAAGCGTGTGCACGGTGAGGGGCCGGCCTTGCTGGGGCACAGCCCAAGGGTCTCTGCCTGACATCTGCTGCAGCCGTGGCCACTGGTTTGCCACCCGCCCCCCTCCTGCCCTCATACCTCCCTCCCTCCCTCTGGGGCCACCCACGCCTCCTCGCAGAGCTGGCGAGCCGTGGCGCGGCGCCCCGGGCTGTGGCCAGCTGTCAAATTCGCCACGCACAGGGACGGCAGCCGCCGCACGGAGCTGCGCCGCCTGCTGTCGCTGGCAGCCTGGGCGAGCCGGCATGCGGGGGAGACGCACAGCCTCATCATCTCCGCCCGCCTGCCTCCCGACAGCCAGCCGGCGGGGCTAAAGGCAGTTTCCCAGGCGGCGCTGGCGGCTGCCGCATCCCTGCAAGTGCTCAGCCTGACGGCAAACCGAGGCTTCTGGCTGTCATGGCTGCCCCGCCTGACCCGCCTGCAGTCGCTACACCTGTGCAGCAAGGAGGGCGGGCTGAGCCTGCATGGGGACCTGCTGCCGCTGGCGCAGCTGACCAGCCTGGTGCTGGAGGCGCGGCATGCAGTCACCCTGTCGGACACGGTCAGGTGTGTGTGACGGGCGGTGCAAGTGTGGGCTACAAGGGGGCGGAAGTGTGGGAGTGCGGCGGTGTGCAGGGGGAGCGGAGCGTGGGCAGTGCAGCAGGGGCACTGGCAGGTTGTGGGGCAGCAACCAGGGGCAGGAGCAGGGAGCAGGGAGCAGGGAGCAGGAGCAGGAGCAGGAGCAGGTAGCAGGTAGCAGGAGCAGTATTGCGTGGTGTGCATTTGCACAGCACTGGTCGGCGGAGCTCTGCCCGGCATAGAGGCAGAGTTGATGGCACTGCCGGTTGCCTCTCCCGTTCCGGTACCCTGGCCGCCTCTGCTGCGCCGCCCTCCCTCCCTGGCATGCCCCTCCCGCTGCCCTGCCTGCCCTTCACCTCCCACACGTCCTCCCCTCCCTCCCTCCCCCCTCCTTCTCCTCCTCCGCCTGGCAGGCTGCCCACCAGCATAGTGAGCGTGGAACTCAGTTGCATACGCGACACGCTGCCGCTGCCGCTGTCCCAGCTGTCGGGGCTGCAGCGGCTGGCGGTGCGGCGGGGGCTGGTCAGCGAGGGCATTCTGCTGACAGAGTATGAGGCACTGGCGGACCTGACAGGTGGGTGTGCCGGGGCTGCGCTGATGGCATGTTGCGACGGCCTGCTGTGGGCGCTTTGTGCGGCAGTGTTGTGTGCATGCCGAGCCGGCCGCCATTAATTCTCCAGGCTGTGCACCCTTGCTGCCTGTGCCCCCTGCCGGCCACCTGGACGTGCTGGCAACACTCGTCCGTGTCCGCAACTGCACCGCCTAATCATCAGCAGACATCAGTCCAACTTACGACCCCCGCTGCACCACCTGCCCCCCGCCCCCCGACCCCCCGCAGGCCTCACCTCCCTGGCTCTGGAGCACCAGGAGGAGGAGGCGTGGCTGCCGCCGCCAGAGCTGCTGCTGCTCACACGCTTGCGCCACCTGTCCATCTCAGGCAACGACTGCTCGTGAGCTGCCCTGCCGGCCGTGGCTTGCAACAGGCGCCGCCCTCGGCTCCCGCTTCCTTGGAACTGTGCTGCTGTTACTGCTCCCATGATCCACGCCTCTGCTTCACCCTGCACCCTGCTACTGCAATTATGCTGCCGAACGCCTGCTGCGGCTCCTGCTCCATGCCCCTGCGCATGCCAAGGTTCTGTTTCCAGGCTCTCCCCAGCCAACCTGCCCTGCTTCATCACCCCCCGTCTCCGCAGGCGCTGGCCGCTGCACGGCAGCGACGAGACGTTCAGCGGGATGCTGTGCCGCATGGCAGCCCACCTCACGTCCCTCGACATCAGCGGCTGTGGGCTGGAAGAGCTGCCGCAGGCGCTGATGCACACGGGGGGTACGGCAGGTGACGGCAGCGATGAGGAAGAGGACGAAGGAGCTAGCACGAGCAGCGGCAGCGGCAGCGGCAGCGACGACGGCAGCGTGGGCGCGGCAGCGTTTGCCCAGCTGTCCGCGGTGGCAGCAGCGCCTGGCATGCCGCCCATGGCTGACGTCGCCGGGGCGGCCGGCGCGCTGGGGGCGGCAGCGGGGGCGGGCGGGCGGGGCCCGCGGCTTCGGCGACTGTTGGCCCATGGGAACCAGCTGGAGGCTTCAGCCATGAACGGGGACCCACCCGAGCTCCTGTGGTTCCCCTCGTGAGTCATGTGTAGTGGTGCAGTGTGGCGGGGAACGGGGGAGGCCAGCTCAGTTGTGCAGGGTGGGTGGCTGGCCGGCAGTTGAGCCATCTAGCTCAGAAAGAACTTGCATGTGTTCGGCCTACATGTATTGCTCCCTGTATTGCTCTCCCCCAAGTTGGCCTCCCCCTGCTTGTTTCTGGACTGCCCCGCGGATCACATTGCTCTTTTCACGTCCCGCACCGTCTCTTCTCTTCTCCCCCCACTGCCCTGCAGCTGCGTGCGCCAGCTGTCCGTCGACTGGCACGTGCTTGTCCAGCTGCCCATCACGCGCCTGCCCCCCCACTGCCGCACCCTGGCGCTGGTGGGGCGCGACGGCGCGATGCGAGGCATGCTGTCTGCCCTGGCCGGCCTCCCAGCGCTGCTGCCCCACCTGCGTCAACTGCTGCTGGAGCCGGCAGCGCTGGATGCCTTGTGGGAGCAGCAGCGGGGGGCAGGCGCAAGCGGCGGCGGCGGCAGCGGCTGGCAGATGGTCAATGGGCGCTGGCGACCCCCCCGGCTGCCGGGGCAGCCCAAGCAGCAGGCGGGGCTGGACGTGCTGCAGCGGCTGAGGGAGGCACGTGTGGAGGTGGCAGAGCTGCTGCGGCCGGAGCAGCTGCCAGCAGTGATGGACAGGTTGGAAGGCGGGCAGCAGGCGCAGCAGCCAGGGTGGCAGCGGCAGCACGGCAAGCAGCAGCAGCAAGAGGCAGGTATGAAGCGATAGGGTGCGACCGCAGCGTGCGGGAGGGAAGCAGCCTGCCATTGATGCACATTGTACTTTTAGCCTGTATACTACAGAAACACTTCAAACGCATATCACTACTCTACTCGACACCAGTCCAGGTGTCGAATACCCTGCCATCTTTGAATCTTCGAATCTTTGCCTGCAGCGGGCTCTGAGTGGCTGGGCAAAGATTCCGTGCGTTATAGTGGCTCTGATTTGCTTGGGCACGCGATTGGCACCTGTGCATTGATAGAGCAAGCAAGTCTGGTGAGGTCTCACCGAGCCGCGCTGAGCTGGCGTGGTCTTGAATTTGAGTTGCACGGGTCTCCGCCCAACGCAGAAATTGCACTCCGCAACGTACTTGCAGCTCTTTCTACAGCAAGCGCCTGCAGGCCCTCACTGATAGGGTTGATCGCATCTCCCCCTGCGGCCTCCCCGCCCGCTGGCGTCTATCAACAGACACGCACACTTGAGCGAAGGTCATCGCCGCGCATCTGTTGCGCGCAACCCGCCCGCATGGCGTCCGCCTTCCCGCCGCCGCCAGCGGCGCCTCACCCCGCCAGTGCGGGCAAGCCGGCCACCTCGCCCTGCGACATGGAGGAAGCCTGGCAGAAGCTTGCGCGCGCCCAGCAGGCCATCCCCCCGGGGGAGCGCACGCCTGAGATGCTGCTGCTCATGGAGAGCGAGCTGGAGTACCGGGCGGCGGCTGACCTGGCGTACGATTGCATCAACGTGCAGCGGGCGCCCCTGGAGGACCCGGATGCTCCCGGCACTGTGGATGATGACACCGCAGCAAAGGTGGGTTACCTCTCACAGGAGGTTTACAGATGAAACGAGTGTTATCATTCGGAATCCTGGTGTCAGGTCTTAGTGAGATGAGCAGTGCCTGTGTGTGGCGTATACATGTGCCTGCGGTCTCGCAGGTGAACCCACCACCCTGTCACCGCCACGGCCCCTTTACTGCTCTGAGGATCCAGCCCGACATGCTTTCCTAACTGTGCTGCCTGCCCGCCTCCCTGGCACATCCCTGTTGCCCGGCATGCAGCTGGAGATTGGCCTGCTGCGCGCGTGTGCCCTAGGCATGGAGAGCAACGGAGCCTACTCCCTGCCCCAGGCCGCCCTGGGAGCGCTGCAAGCGCACCTGGGCAAGGCACACTGGGTGTCGGCGCCGCCCATCACCCCTGGCAGGCCCAACGTGCACCTCCAGATGACACACAACCTGGAGGGGGCGCCGCCCAAGCGTGAGCATGCCGGTGCACGACTGCGTGTCTCCCTGCCAGCAAGCATGCACGCAAGCCTGCCTTCCTGCAGGCTTTCATAATGCCTGCCTGTGGGACTGAACGCAGGCTTGCGGGCAGGCCTGCAGTGCTCCGCTGTTGCCGCATTTCAACGTAGGCACCAACCACGTGCTGCTCCTAACGACTTTGTCATCCCCGCCACACCTCCACATCCGCCCCGCCCTGCAGGCCCCGGCAGCAGCGCCCTGTCCCACGCGCTCGACTGCCTGGCAGCGGGGCTGCTGATGGCAGTCCTGGGGGAGCAGGCGCCCGGGCTCAGGCTCTTCTGCTCTGCCTGCGACTCCATCTGGCCGCCGCCTGGCAGGCGCCAGATGGCGGACAGGCTGGCAGCGCAGGGCTGGGTCCTGAAAGAGGCACACCCCGCCAGCAGCAGCAGCAGCAGCGCTGGCGCCAGCGGGGTGGCGGCAGCGGCGGGCGCCGGCATGGGCGCTGAGCTGGCGGCGCTGCTGGGCCTTGTGCGCCCCGACCTCTCCCCCGCCCAGCTCCTCAGGTCCTGCCTCCTTATCCGCTGCTCCTTGCGGGCGCTGCTCAACTCCCACGACCCAAACATGTCCTCTCCAGCCAGCCAGGCCCGGGTGAAGGAGGGGCTGGCAGATAGCCAGCGCCTGTTTGACCTGTGCCCGGGTGACAGCGTGTATGCACGCCTGGATGCCGCCCAGAATCTGGAGTTCCGGGAGTGGCGGAACCCGCTGCCCTACAGGTGGGGTGGCTGTGTGTGAGTGTGTGTGCACATTAAGGCCCAGGCGGCCTGCTGCTGCAGGGCACGCTGCCTCCTGACCGGCAAGGGCCTGCCTGCAATGCCCCAGACCGGCTCACCCTGCAAGCCTGCCGCCAACCGCCTCCACCTGCATCCTGCCGCCCTCCCAAACCTGGCATCCCACTGCTGCACTTCGCTCAGCCCCCGCTGCTCTGCCCTGCCCTGCCCTGCCCTGCTCTGCTCTGCCCTGCTCTTCTCTGTCCTGCCCTGTCCTGCTCTGCTCTGCTCTGCCCTGCCCTGCTCTTCCCTGCCCCGCTCTGCTCTGCCCTGCTCAGCTCTGCCCTGCTCTGCTCTGCCCTGCTCTGCCCTGCCGGTGACATGAAGTGCCCCGCCCTGCTGCTGCCTGCCTGTGTGCTGTGCTGTGCAGCCCCGAGGAGGCGTTCATCAAGGAGAGCGTGGAAGTGGCCAAGAGCCAGAAATGTGGGTGGGGGTGGGGGTGGCTGTCGCCTGTTTCAAGTCGTTGGCCTCCATTTGGTTTCCTGCTGGGTGCCCGGCCGCCCAGAAGCTGCCCCACCACCCGGGGCTCCCCTGTGTGTGTTCAGGTGCAGGTCTCTAAAGACAGCACTGGCATTGGCCCCTTGTGATTGCAGGGTGGCTGGCTGCCCAGAAGCTTCACTACTACCTGGGCCTGCGCTGCCTGGCCTCAGCCAAGCGCCTGCAGGGGCGGCGCGGCAAGAAGGAAGAGGTGGGCGGCATCCGGACGCCTATGAATTCAAAGCGGACTGCCTGCCTGTGCGTGCATGCTCAGATGTGTGCACGCCTGGGCGGAGGCGTCGGGTGGTGTGCGCGTGCAACAGGCTGGTATGATGCAGCGCTTCCCACCCACCTCTTGCACCCTTTCACTTTCCATTCTTCTTCAACCATACTTCTTCAAACAAACACACACACACACACACCATGCAGGTCCGACAGATCATGGAGACGGCGCGGGCGGCGATGGATGAGGCCCGGGGGTGGGAGAAGCTGGTGAAGGTGGGTGGGGGGCAGGGCGACAACGTGTCGGGTGGCTGGGGGCGAGCAAGGGGTGGAGGAACTGGTTGGCGTGATTAGAGCAGCGGCTGCCTTTCTGTTGGCTCTGGCAGGCAAGTCGCGGAAGGAGCAAAACCTTGTGCCATTGCAAACGTGCACATCGCGCAGGCATGCGGCCCGTTTTTACCAAGCCAGCACAGGGGGGGGGCTACCATTATACCTGCACAGCTGCAGCACTGCTGTTGCGCCACAGCACCTGAAGCTTCTGCCGCCCCACGCTTACCCACCTGCCCGCCTGGCCTAACTTTTTGCTTTTGCGTTCTGGCGGCGCAGCCCTGGCTGCCGTCCCGACGCTACGAGGCGGCGTCTCAGCGGCGCAAGCAGGTGGCACAGGAGGTGGCGGACTACTTTGCCAGCGGGGCGGTGGAGCCAGGTGAGTGGCGAGGTGCTTGGAGGGCGGGGCGCGGAACATGAGGGGCAAGGAGGGAGCCAAAGGGGCACGGGTGCTCCATCACATCCGATGCTCTCGTCCGCTCTCATGCCGGCCCACAGGAAGCCTGCCTGCCAGGCCGCCACTGCAGCAGCTTCCCCACCCCACCCGCCCGCCCACCCGCAGGGCGCATGCTGCCCGCCATCCTGAGGCGGTGCTGCAGCTTCTGCGGCTCGGGTGCCATGCACCTGCGCACCTGCGCCGGCTGCAAGACC
Source organism: Micractinium sp. NFX-FRZ (assembly GCA_029339195.1). Lineage (NCBI taxonomy): Eukaryota > Viridiplantae > Chlorophyta > Trebouxiophyceae > Chlorellales > Chlorellaceae > Micractinium > Micractinium sp. NFX-FRZ. The sequence goes on from JAPTJF010000237.1 coordinate 22,743, forward strand.
GCCGCCTACTGCAGGCAAGGGGCAGGGGCAGGGGCAGCAGCAGCAGGGACAGCCGCTGTGGGCAAAGTGGACACCGCTGCAATGCAATAAGCAGGGGGACCCGGGGAGGGTGGGAGATGGAGGCAAGGGAAGCTGCTCCGCTGTGCTGGCATCAGTCCCGGCCCTGTCCCTGCTGCCCACGTGCCTGCTCGCCTCCCTGCTGCAGCCGTGAGTGCCAGGTGGGCCACTGGAAGCAGGCGCCTGATGGCCACAAGGAGCAGTGCGCCCAGCTGGCGGCGGCGCGCAAGCGGGCGCCAGACGGCGGCAGCAGCGCTGCGAGCAGCGAGAATGTGGGCGCAGGCGGCAACAGGCGCTCCCAGGGGCTGGCAGCCGGCGCTGCAGGGGGGCCGTGATGTGCCGCCATGCTTTCGTGTATGAAGGCTGCCCAACACCTGTCAGAGTACACATTCAAGCAGACATGAACGCTGGGCACTCTCCCTCTCTAACACATGTAGCACAAAACCGTGTGTTTTGTTAAGATTCGTTGCTTTCACTTGATCAATTGAAAATTATGGCAAGCCGCACATCTCTTGTTTTTCACACAACTGGTCGGCTCACACAGTCGGCTGCCATGCATTGCTGCGCAACGAAATCATGCAATTCAACACACGTTCGAGCACACACACAGCGGCCTCTGCTCGCTCAAGCTCTACTCGCCGCCGCCGCCGCCGCCGCCCCCGCCGCTGCTGGCCAGGCTGCCCGGCGCGCCGCCCGGGTTGCCGCAGCCTAAGGCCTCGGGAGTGAGCTGATCTGCTGGCACCGGGTTGTTCATCCACGCCAGCAGCTGGCGGATTGTGACAAAGTAGACGTCAGGCTTCGCGAGGACGTAATCTGGAGGCGAGGGGAGGGGAGGGGGCACAGAATGGGGAGGGTGGAGGGAGTTGTGGGTGAGGCAGGCACAGGAGGGCAGGCAGTGGACGGGCAAGTGCTGCAAGCAGGCAAGGTGGTCTGCGCCACAGCTTGGGCTCATGTAATGCCTTGCCATTGCTCATTATAAGGGTGGTGTGTGCATGTGTGGGGGGGTGGGGGGATGAGCAACACGCGGGAGAAGGGGGCGTGCTGTTGGCCTCCCGCCTGGCAGCTGCCCCCCTTTCGGGCACGGCACCACTAGTGAGTGTGGAGCAGCGGCGCTCACCCACAAACTGCTTCAGATCCTCCTGGTTGTTGCCCTCCTTCAGCCAGTAGATGTGGATGAACACCTGGGGCAGGGGCAAAGGCGGGCGGAAGTATGGGGTGATGGCGGGGTCAGGAGATGGGGGAGAGGATTGCATTGGCGCAAGTTTCGATCAGCTCGGTGTGGGGGCAGGGGAAGTTTCAGGCTGAAAGGGTATGCAGCGCTGTCCCACAAGGCTCGGCAGCGCTTGCAGCACCAAAGAGAGCCGCCCTGCCTCTGCCACATCAGCTCTGATACACAACGGTTGCACATCCTTGGGTTTGCACCGTGTCGAGGGCAGGCATGCATATGCAGCAGTCTCACCGGGAAGGGGGCGCGGTTGCCTGCGTACGCCTCGTCAAAGTTCCCCTTGAGGATGTCGAACGTGGAGAAGGTGTCGTTCCTGAAGAGGGGAGGGAGGGGGGTGAAGGGCAGGGGGCAGGATATGTGATGAGTGGCACAGCACAGAACAGACACCACGCAACTGCATAAGGTGCAGTCCCGACCCTGCACTTGCTCGCACTTGGCACCACTTTACTGCGCAGACAAGCTGGCGCTGCACGGCTGGCACAACATCTGGTACTGCCTTGCCACTACTACTGCTTCACCACGGTAGCACTTCCGCCCCTACTCACTGGCACTCGCAGTCGTAGCTATAGCCGGGGTCCATGGCATACGGCTTCTGCCCCACCGTCTCATTGCTCAGGCGCCAGACTGCATGGGGGGCGCAAGCAAAGTGGGCCTGGTGGTAAGCAGGAGGTGATGCATTTAGCACGCCCAGCTGCCACACTGCAGCTGCAACAATGAGGTGCAGGAGCTGCAACAATGAGGTGCAGGGCGGGCAGGCGGGCGGGCAGCAGGAAGAGAGGGAGAGCAAAATAGCTGTACAGCTGGGGTGGCAGTCTGTACTGCTTCGCATCGCCCCAACAATTGCCATCCATGGTATGTGCCAGGGCTCCAGGTCAGACCCTGCCCAAGCCCGGCAGCGCCCACCTGGCACCTCCCACAGGCCCGGCAGGCTCTCGTTCTTGCTGCACCCCTGGGTGGTGTCCTGGATCAGGTCCACACTGCAGGTGGGTGGGAGTGTGTGTGCAGGTTACTTGAAAGTACGGGGCACGGGCGGGGTGCTGGGTGGCTGGGGTAGCCCTGGATTGGAAAGTTTGCGAGGCTGTCTGGCGGTCTGGCGGGCTGCGGCACTGGTAGGCGGGCATTGCTGCGGCCTCGTCGCACGCACAAACACAACCCTTGCACACAGTCAAAGGCACGCCTCTCAAGCCCAGCCACCCACATGCTGCAGTTGACGGGGTTGCCGTTGCCCAGGTCCCAGGGCCAAAGGCGGTTGCCAAAGCCCTGCGACACAGACCACTTGTAGTCCTCGATGATCGAGCTGCGCCAGCGGCAAAACAAGAGATAGTGAGGGCGTGGAGGGCAGGGTGGAAAAGCAGTGGCAGCGGTGCAGGCGCAGTGAGGGCGTGTGCAGGGCAGGGCGCAAGGGGCAACTATTGAGCTTAGCGGGGTGTGCATGGCAGGGCGCAAAGGCACGAGAGAGGGAGTCGAGAGAGAGATTATGTAAAGTGAGTGCAACACCGTGAGTGGTGTGTGACCGTGCTGGGCACGAGTGGGATCAGCTGCAGTTTTGAGGCAGGTAGGTGCAGGAATACAAGGGGCAAGAGACGACGTGGCGGAGCGAGGCATGGACTAGTGGCATAGCTCAGAGGTGTTGGGCGGCTGCCTTCTGACTGTGCTTCAGGCCTTGGCCCCGCCCCCACCTGTCGTACAGGAAGCCATTTTCGTGCAGTACCTCGCGGTACTGCTGGTCAGTGTTGAGGTACGGCGGCCGCGCACCCACCACGTCCTCCTGCACGCACGCAGCGTGCACACGGGGAGGTGGCGGTGGGCACGGGTGAAGGGGTGATGGGCGGGGATTGCTGGCCCCGTAGAGCGCAAGGGAGGGAGGCTCTGCACACACCAGTGCTCCACACATTGCATGGCACCTTAATCGTCAAACGACAAAAACCCTGGCGTGGTGGAAGGTGCCATGCTCTCCCAGAACAAGAGCCCCGAGATGGTCGAGCTGAACGGCATGTCTCACCAGCCTGCACAACTCCCGGCTGCCTAGGGGCGGTTGAATGGAAGCACCTCTTGCACGCCCCTCCACCCTCTAATTGACGCCTGTGGGCATCAAATCACCTCCGTGCTCCAGCAGGTGACCCGCCCTCACCTTTGGAATGCCGCAGTCGACCAGCTTCTGGCGGGCCCCCACCAGCTCCGCCTCCACAAACTCGCGGTCGGCTCCAGACAGCTGCACACGAGGTGGCAGGGGGAAGGTATATGGCGGGACAAGAGGACTGAGATGGAGGGAAGGAAACAACCGGAAGCTGTGCCTGCTCGAATGCCTACATGCCGAGAGTTGGGGGTGCAGGTTGAGCAAGTGTTCACGTGTCGTGGGGCAGGGACCCTGAGAGAGCACAGTCAGGGACGCAGGCCCCAACGCAGCACATCCGGAGTGTGTCCCCCCAACCGGCCCACCCAAAGATGCAGCCCCCAAGCAACACAGGCAGGACGCTGCCCTTCAGGCACCCCCCATTGGTATTGGTATGCAGCCTTTGCCAACAGCGGCTCACCGTCTCATGCTTGATGGTGTGATCTGCTATTCTGCGACAATTGAGGAGGTGCAAAGGAAGCACAGGTCAGCCTGAGCGCAGTGCTTGGTCAGCCCCCCGCCAGCAGCTTACACCCCACTGCTGCAGCCTGGCGCAGCCCCCCAAGCCAGCCAGCACCCGAACAGCAACCCGCACAGGCAGGACCAAACAGCAACACCAACAGCTCACTCGTATCCCTTGTCGTACAGCTTCACAATGTCCTCACACACTGCAGGGGCGGGGCGGGTCACAGGCGGCCACAAGTGGATGGTGAGGCCAGCAGGAGCATGGGGTGCAGCAGGGGTATGAGTGGAACAAGTCCGGAGGTGCTGGGCGGCAGCTGCAAGCAACACCGGCAGAGGCGCTCCTGGGCGTGCTCTGCCCTCTCTCTGGTGATCACGTGCACACACACCGGCGCTGCGCCCAAAGCAGCTTGCAGCTGTACCGCTCCCACCCCAGTCATGAGGCACTCTTAACTCATCAGACGTTCTGTTCACTTCAAATCAACGGCAAGGCGGCCGGCCCCACTCACCGGTCCACCCCTCCGGGTCCATCAAAGCAAACATGGTGGCGGACACCTGGCAGCCGTTGGGCGAGGAGCGCCCCTCCGTCACCTGCATGCCATCAATCGTGGGCCTCAGTTGAGCAACGCTTAGAAGCATATGGTGTGGCTGGCACTGTCACTGCTACCCCAACAGTGCAGCAACGGGCCACAACGAGCAGCCTATGCAGCTGGAACAGCCCTTATTACCTCCAGCATGGCCTTGCATGCCTCAGAGTCGATGCCGTCGTCGTGCTGCAGTGGCAGGGCAGGCGCGCAGCAGGGTGGGAGGGGTGCGGTGGGCTGGAGAGGGGTTGCAGCGGGGTGGCGTGGTTGCCAGGAGCAGTAGAAAAGCAGGGTGCATGAGCGGATAAAAATGAGGCAGGGGGGTGTGGCATGTCTGCTGCAACTGTTGGGCGACATGCGCGGCGGCAGTTGAGGAGAGCGTAGGCTTGAGGCACGGCGTTGGCGCCGCCAGGTTGCCCCAGCCCCCCTGCCCAGCCCTCACCGTGAACAAAACGAACATGGGGGTCTGCTCTGGAGTGAGACCTCCCGGTGCGCTGATGGAGGGTGCTACACCTGCAAGCGACAAGCATGGGGGCAAGAAGATAGCAGGTGGCACCGCCCGCCGGCTCCGTCTCGACGCCGTCCTGTACTGGCGGCTGCAGCTGGTGCCGCCCCGCTGCCGCTTGGCGTTTTTAGCAATCGAACCGTACCTGCGGTAGCCACCCCCAGGGCTGCTGTAAGCAGAAGAGCGGCTTTGAAGAGGGCCGACATATTGGCGCTGGTCAGACGCTGCAGCATGGGTGAGAGCGGTCAGGGCGGCGAGCGGTGAGGCAACATTTACCGAGCGGCATTGGACCGCTAGCACGATCGCCGCGCCAAAGCGCCCCGCACGGCGTGGCCCACCTGCGGCACCTATCACCCACTGCCGAACTCACCCCTAGCGCCACAGGGCGAGCACGCAACGCAACAATCAGGAAATCAACCTGAATTGATGCTTGCAAACCCCCTGGACCAACCACGCTGCCTGATGACCAACTCCCACACGCCTGCTTTGTCCGCTGCCGCCCCACCGCCACCTGCCGGCGAAACCGGCTGAAACATGCATATCCCTCATCAGCCTGGGCGTGGTGCTCTTTTCACAGGAACTGCGGGGTAATGTGAGTGATTCATGTGGAACGAGGAAGACGCATGCAGCCAACATCCCTGTCTGGTGGCTGCTTCCAGCCAGCGCCCACGACCGCGCCACGGTCGTGGCGCTGCTCGTCGCCGCCACCTGCCAGGCTGGGCTGGGGCTCTCACACCTTGCCCGTGTACTTGTAGTTCTTCTCGTAATCCGACTTGAGGGACGCCAGGGCGGCACGCCAGCTGGCCACCGCCCCGGTGCCGCCACGAGGGCCGCTGCCAGCAGCAGCGCCGGCTTCTCCCAAAGAGGAGTACAGGAACTGGATCTGCGGGGAGGCACAACACATAGCAGAAAGCAGGGAGTGCAGGAGGGGACAAGCGTCAGGAGCAATTGGAGCCCAATTGAAGTGGGTTGGCATGATGCACATGCATAGACGCATGCATAGATGCATGCAGGATCGAGAGGCGGCTGCAGGCTGCTCACAAGGCGCACCCACCTCTGGCGCGGAGCAGGCGCCATAGAGCGCAAAAGCGCCACGCCTCAGCGCAGCACCCGCCTCTGCCGACAGTGGCTCCCCGGCCAGCGCATCCTCCTCTGCCGCCGCCGCTGCCGCTGCCGCTGTGGCAACCCCGGCCGCGCTGCTCCCGGCGCCAGGCTCCCCAGTGCCGCCGCCGCCAGAGTGGCTTGCCACGGTCGCCAGCGCGGCGGCGGGGCTGGAGAAGTGCAGCAGGGCCTTGCTGCGGCGTGAGGGCGGCGCGGCCGCCAGCAGGAGGTAGTCGGCCAGAAGTTGGGGGCAGTACCGCCCGATGCCCGCGTCCTGCATGACCCAGAAAGGACACAAGCTCAGCCTTGAGCAAGCAGAGCGGCTAAACAGCTGCACACGGGCACCGCATCAGGAGCGAACCGGGCAGGCAGGTGAAGTACTGCGCCTGCTGAGCAGACACGCAGATCCCTCCAGAACTGCGCCTTCTAACAGCCCTGCCAGCCAGCCGGTTACACCCAGCCTCATGCCCACCCACCTTGAGTGCCGCCAGCTCAGCCAGCACTCCCGCCAGCAGCTCGGCACACTTGACCCGCCACCTGTGCTCCAGCAGGCTGCTGCCGCCGGTGCTTGGTGCGCCGGCGCCTGCCAGGGGGTGCAGCACCTGCTCTTGGATCTTGGCAGCCAGCTCAGCGGCCGCCAGGAAGCGCAGCAGCGCGTGCAGCGCCTGCAGCAGCAGCGGCAGGCAGCGCCGCAGCTCCTGTGGGCGAGGAGGGGAGGGCAGAGGAAGGGAGGGCGGGCAAGCGGGAGTTGGCTGGTTATGGCTAGTGGTGGCTAGCGAGTAGGAAGCTGGCGCCTAAAGTGGGCAGGAAAGCGCCCCTGGCCCTTGCCCTTGCGCTCAAGACACTCGGACAGGCAAAAAAGCAACTCGGCGAGCACACACAGGGCGGGCCGGTGGGGTGAAACAAAGCACGACACGCACGCCTCCTGGCACTCCTGTGCCTGCCACCCCGCCCACCCCACCCCAGCACACCTGCTGGCGGTGCCTCAGCATGGCTGTGAGCAGGTGGCAGCTGCCAGAGAAGAGGCCCGCGCCCGTGGAAGCGTCCAAGCAGAAACGGAAGCCCGGGAGCGCTGCCGCCCCTGCCCCGCCGCCAGCCCGCCGCAGCGGCTGCTGTGCATGTTCAGCGTAGGCGGTCCACACAGCCGACACAGCGCTCAGCATGCTGCTGGTCGCGGTCGGCGGCAGCGGGAACAGCTTGGGGCGGCCCGCCAGCGACTCGAGCGCCCGCAGCGCCGTGCACAGCGCCGCTACCTCTGCTGGGCTGGGGGCTGCTGCTGCAGCCGCTGCTGCTCCTGCTGCTGGTGTTGCCGGAGCAGGGTCCTGAGCAGGAGCGGCCCCCAGTCCTGCCACTGCTGCCGTGCTGCCGCTCTCTGCTCCTGCCGCCAGGATGGCGGCCGCCAGCTGTGCCACGCTGAGCTGCTGCTGCTGCTGCTGCTGCTGCTGGTGAATCGAGCTTGAGTAAGCGGTGGCGCTAACCCAACTTGTGAGCAGCGCGGCCAGGCGATCGCAGTGCTGCCCCAGCAGCCGCTGCTGCTGAGAGCCGCTGGCCGCCTCCAAGAGCAGCAGCAGCAGCTCGCACAGCGGCAGCGCCAGGCTGGCGCAGCTGCCCCCGGGGCCTGCCGCCGGCAGGGCCGCCTCGGCAAAGCGCAGCGGCAGCAGCAGCTGCTGGCTGCTGCTGCCCGCCACCAGCTCTCGGAGAGCGCCCAGCAGCAGCGGGCGCACTGCTGTACCTGCGCCTGCGCCTGCCGAGCAAGCTGCCACCTCCGCTGCAGCTGCCGGGAAGGCTGCTGCAAAGGGGACTGTCTGCCGGGAGGGCGGGATGGGGGCGCCGGCCGCCACCGGCTGCCGCGCCAGCAGGTGCAGGAGCAGCGCCAGGAGGCTGGCATAGTGGCTGCTGCTGGCTGCGGGCCGCATGCGCCCAGTGACACAGCAGCAGGCGGCGACATAATCCAGGAACGGGTGCACCAGCAGCGGCGCTGCTGCCTGTGATGCCTGCCCCAGTGTGCTGCCGCCTTGCTCCGCTGGCAGCAGCCGCTCCAGATGAGCGGCAGCTGCCTGCAGCCCGGCAGCCATGGTGCTGAGGGCAGTGCTGCCGCCAGCCTGTTGCAGCCGCGCAAGCGCGTCAGCAACGGGATGGTCGCAGCAGCGCAGCCGCAGCAGCTGTGCGCTGCAGCTGTACAGGCTGCTGGCCAGCACAGCCTGCTGCCAGCCGCCGCCGTCTTGTCTTGCTCCTGCGGCGGCGGCGGGCAGCGCTCCAGACACCGCCGCATCCAGGGCCGAGGCAGCACCAGAGATGGCATCAGATGATGCCTCGGCAGGCTGCTGCTGGCTGCTTGCTCCGCACAGGATGTCCGCCGCTGCCCGGCTGCTGCCGGTGCTGCTGGCGGCGGCGTGGCAAGCCGTCAGGCAGGCATGTGCCAGCACTGCTGCCGTCCACTGCTCCTCCTGCCGGCCGTCTGCCAGCTGCTGGCACAGCCCCTGCGCCAGCTGCTGCAGTCCACTGTTGGCGCCGTCTGCAGCAGCAAGGCTGGCGGCACAGGCCGACTGCATAATGCTGCTGCAGTGCTCCACGGCCGCTGCGACTTGCTGCTGCGCCGCTGCACCGCTGCCGCTGGCGCCTGCAATGCTGGCAGCGCTGCCTGCTGCCAGCAGGGCAGAGCGAAGCACCTGCGCCAGCTGCTGCAGCTGGCCTGCCAGGTGGCTGGCACCACTGCTGCTGCCGGTGCTACCATTGAAGGCTGCCGCACGGTCCAACAGCGCCAGACAGGCGGTGGCTGCTGGCAGAGCAGCCCCAAGCACCGCCTCCTGCTCGGCAGACGCCAGGCTGCCCTGCCAGCAGCACAGCAGGGCGCCAACCGCCACGGTCGCCATGCCAGCTGCCGCCTCGGGCTGCAGGTAGCCCAGAGGCAGCTGCGACAGCAGCTCCGCCTGCCGCTGTATGACAAGAAGCGCGGATGCCGGCGCGGGCTGCCCATCGCTTGCCGCGCGCTGCTTGCGCTTGTTGCTGCCGCCGCCGCCTGGTGCCGCAGCCACCGCCAGGGCGGCAATGCTGGCGCAGCTGCCCTCCACGACAGCAGCCCAGGCACCGGGCTTGGCTGCCTTGCCCTTTGCCACCCGGCCCAGCTGCTGCAGCAGCACCGCCAGGTGCCCGCTGCCCTCCCCAGCTTCCGCCTGGCCCCCTTCTGACTTTCTAGCCTTCTTGTGCTTCTTCTTGGCCGACCCATTCTCGCCCTCCTCTGAGCCTTCGGCGGCTGCCACGTCTCCAAACGCAGCGCTGCGGTGAAGTATGGGTGGCACACAGGAGAAAAGTGAGGTGGGCAGCCGGGCAAGTGATTGGCGGCATGAAGTAGGGTTTGGTGAGGCACTGCAGCAGGGAGGTTGTGGGAGGACAGGCCAGGCTGGCATAGCAAGCAAGCACCGCAACTGACTTGCTGCAGCGCCGCCCTTGCTGCTGCCTCCGCTGGTGCTTGCCTGAGGGATACCGCCAGAACGGAGGCAGCCGCCGAGGGCAGCAGGTCTGCCAGGCGGCGGTGCTCCATTAGCTCTCCACCCAGCAGCACCTGGCGGCACAGCTGCTGCTGCTGCTGCTGCTGCTGTGCCCCGGCTGCAGCTGCAGGCGCTGCTTGCCGCAGGCAGGCCTCCAGGAGCGCCTGCAGCAGCGGCTGCGCGGCCCACTCCTGCAGCACGGGCAGCACTTCGGCCGCCACCTGCAGCGCGGCTGGCTCGCTGCCTGCCGCCCCTGTGGCCGCCGCCCCGGCAACAAAGTCTGACAGCTGGCGAAGCTCGCTTTCCACCTGCTCCCTCTCCACTGCCAGCTGGCCCTCCCGCTGCTGCTGCTGCTCCACCTGCCCCTGCTGGGCGTCCTCCCCCTCTGCCTCCTCTGCCCCTGGCGCCGGCAGCAGCGTCACTGGGCAGGTGCGCGTCAGGTAGCGCATCTGCCTGTGCCGCAGCTGCACCTGCTGCACCGCGGCCTGCAGCAGCGCAAGCCGCAGGCTGCTGCTGCCGCCGGTCGTGGCGGTGCCGTCACCGGCGCTTGCGGCCTCCAGCAGCTCTCCAAGCCCAGGGGCAGGAGCGGCCCCACCGTCTGGGTGGGACAGTGGAGCAAAGAAGCCAGGGAGGGGGGCAGCGGCAGCTACGCCTCTCTGCCGCTGTGCATGCCGTCCTGCCAGCGGCGCCACCTGCAGTCGAGGGGAGGCGGGGTGATGCATGAGGAGCACAATTGGGATGCTCTCCACAGAGATGCCCAGCTTGCTCGGCGCATCGATGCACAGCCGTGTCAGCCGCCATGCATGCAACAGAAGCAAGCAGCAGCGGTTCAAGTCAGAGCCAGACAGCCGGTGCTTGCAGGCCTTACCTCCGGGTGCAAAGCGGCGCAGCGGTCGTGCACTGCAAGCGCTTGGCGGTACAGCCGCAGCAGTGCCGGGAGCAGCCCCAGCTCCTGCTGCTGCTCGCTGTGCCCCTTGCCCTTGCTCTTGCTCTTGCCCTTCTTGCTGCTGCCGTCTGCCTGGCCTGCAGCTGCTGCCAGCAGTGGCAGGAGGCGTGGCGAGAGGGTCTCCACCAGGGTCCGTGCTGCTGCGCCTGCTGTGACTGCTGTGGTCAGATCAACTGCCAGGCTGGCAAGGCAGGCGCTGTGCAGGTCGAGCAGCAGCACCTGGCCTGGACTGCTGCCGCTGCTGTCGCCATTGCTGCTGCTGCTGCTGCTGCCCAGAAGCGCCACAGCTTCAGCGGCCAGGCGCAGCACCGTAGGGATCTGTCCAGAGGGCAGCTGCCGCACAGCTGCCGCCAGTGCCGACTGGAAGCGGCTGCTGTGCAGCACCGCCGCCGCCGCCGCCGCGGCCGCCGGCGGGCCCTCGCCGCGCTGCGCCTGCTGTGGTTCCAGCAGCGCTGCTGTGAGGGAGCGCAGCAGCACCTCCAGCTGCCGCAGCTCTGCAAATGCAGACACCAGGCTGCATGCCACCACCGCCGCCACGCCGCCATCGCCGCCGGTGCCGCCATCGCCGGCCGCCGCTGCCGAGGCTTCGGGCGCCCAGAGCAGCAGGGGCCACAGCACGGGCAGCTGCTCCTGAATCACCCGGTGCTCAACTGCCAAGATGCCTTGGACCACTGCCAGCGCAGCAGGCAGCACCCCAGGTGTTGACGGTGCTGCGTCCTGAGCCTGCTGCCCCTGCTGGGACAGGGTGAGCTGGAGGGCACCGTCTGCCAGGCGCTGTAGCAGGGCGCGCTGCTGGCCGGCGGGATCCTGGGTGGGGCGGTACAGCTGGTACTGCTGCAGCGTTGCTGCCAAGCTGGCCACGCCGCTGCAGGGCAGGCAGGGGCGGGGGCAGCGCAGTGTGGGCATGTGACACGAGAGGGTGCTGCAGGCAAGGGTGAGCGTTTTGCAACAGGTGGCAGGGCTAGGGTGCTTGGCTGTGTTGTTGCCAGGGGCCGCAGGCCATGCACGGAGCACCACAGGCGGGCGCAGCAGGCAGAGCAGGCAGAGCGCACCTGACAGCCTCTGCCAGCGCTGCACCGCCTACTGCCTGCTGCTTGAGCTGCTTCACGTGCGGCAGAAGAGTGCGCGACAGGGCCAGCCAAAAGTGGAAGTCAGCTGACACGCTGAGCGTGCCTCCCTGGGTTGCTGGCCGTGCAGCCTTGCTGGCTGCGACCGCCGCCTCGGCGCCGCCCTCCTCATCCTCTGCCGCTGCCGCCTGCTGCTGCCCGCGCCGGCCCGCCTGGCTCGTGATGGCCGCCTCTGCAGTGGGGTGAGAGTGAAGGGCACACGTCGTCAGTAGGTGCGACACAGGGCTGAAAGCCAGCATGTCTGCCTCCCCCTCCGACAGCCTGGCAGGGCACAGCATGGCACAGCAGGAGCGGCAACGACGTGCAAAGCATCTCACAGCACAGCAGGGCAGCAGCAGCAGCACCAGCAGCAACAGCAGCAGCGGCAGCAGCAAGGCTTGCCTGTGTCGGCCGCGCGGCGGTGCTGGCGCAGCGCAGCGCAGAATCGGCCCACCATCCAGGGCAGCGCAGCCAGGGGCACCTCCCCCGCCGCCACATGGCCCTGCACGGCTGTAAACAGCTGCGCCGCGTAGCCGGCACTGCCAGCTGCACTGCCTCCTCCCTGTTGCTGCTGCTGCTGCTCCTTAGCTTCACCAGACTTGTCAGCTTCCTCTACCGCCGGTGCTGCCGCTGCTGCTGCCACGCCACCGCTTGCAGCAGCCATCACGCCTGCTGCTGCCGCCGCCAGGGGCGGCACATGCTGGGGGTTGAACAGCACGGCCTCCAAAGCCCGGCGGCAGGTGCTGCTCAGCTCGCTCTCCCCGCTGACGTCGCTGCCTGCGCCCTGGCTGCCTCTGGATGGGAAGGCGGCCGCTGCCAGCAGCGGCAGCAGGCGTGGCACAGCAGAGTCCCACACCTTTCGCTGGTTGGGGTGCCCGCTGGCGGCCGCCAGCAGCAGCCGTGCTGCAGCTGCTGCCACCTGCTGCCATGCCTCCGCCTGCTGGCCCTGCCCGCTGCCTGCTGCGGCAGCGGCTGCATGCCCCGCCAGCGCTGCCTCAGCAGCGCTCACAGCGTGCTCAATGCTGGGGCGGAAGCTGCCCGCCAGCTTGCCGCCCAGCAGGCGCAGCACCGCCGCCAGCTGGCACAGCAGGGCCTCCACCTCGGGAAGCTGTGCCTCGCGCAGCAGCTGCAGCGCTGTGGTTACTGCCGGCAGCAGCGCCGCTGGCAGCGGCTGGCTGGCCGGCGTGCTGCTGCTACCCAGCACCGCCGCCAACACTGCCCAGCACCGCGGCTGAAGCTTGGGCGGCTGCGCAGCGTGCTGCTGCACGTCCACCGCCGCTGCTGGCACCCCGCCATCTGCCTGCTGCTTGCGCTTCTTTCCCTTCTTGCCTTCGCCGCCTGCTGATCCTTCGCTCTTCTTGGTCAGCAGCCCACAAGCCCACTCCAAAAGCGAGCGCAGGTAGTGGGAGCGCACCAGCGGGGGCAGCTCCCCAGCACCTGAGCCGTCTAGCAGTGCCTCTGCCAGCTGCTCCGCGGCCTCCAGCTTGCTGCAAGTGCAGATGGGTGGCGGGGCATTGGGGGAAATTGAGAATGGGAGGGAGAGGGCGGCAGGGGGGCTGCCGCCGCCGCCGCTGCCGCCACCGCTGCCGCAACAGCATGCACCATGCATGTGTTGCAAGACCGCGGCGGCGCCTGCCGACCGATATGCTCTCACCGCTCGAAGGGAGCATCGGCGCTGTAGAGCACGCGGAACGTGGGGGCGAGCGTCGCCATGCTTTGTGCGAGCCGCTATCAAGCGTTCCGGCGACTGGACATGCTGGTCGATAGCCGTACATGAGCCGCGCTGCAGATGACCGCGTGAGCGCCTCCAGGCCGCCGCCTGCTGCGCATGCGCTGAGCTGGGCATGGTTTTGGGCGCAGAAAGCGGGCATGAGACTGTGCCACAAGAGCTTCCGAGGAGCAACCGACGAGCAAACATGATATGCAACATTAAACCAGCGGGAAAATGCACGCCTGAGACCCCCCAGAGGGCACCGCCGCTGCGGCGCTTTTGACGGTGGTGCGGCTCTGTTGGGCACGGTCACGTGCTGCAGCAGCTCTGTGATCACGCTCATAAGACAGCACATAGGTAGTGTGCGCGAAATCAATGCAACACAAGCATGAGCTGCAATCAGGTGGCGGCCAGGCATCGCCAAGCCTGCAGAGGCTGCCGCCGACAGCCGCTTTCATGGCGTGAGGTGGCGGTGAGACCGGCGCAAACAGTCTAGGAGGGTGTGAAGTGAGCATGCGAGCATCCTCTTGCACGTCCTTCGGGAAATGCGTTTGAAGGCTATAAGTCTCCCAAACTCCGACATTTTACTTCGTTTCTGAGTGCTGGAAGACCACCGGCCTTCTGACTGTCTGGGCGCCTGCAAACCTCCCACGGCAGGCTTCCCGACCCAACACCAGACATCTGAGGCTCGACATACGTGTTCGCGGGTGAGAGAACATGCATGCGCTGTGGTGCTGACGCTGAGAGGTTCCCTATTCGAGCAACGGACGGCTTGCAACCCGCCTCCAGTTGGCGCCTCAATCCAGCCGTCCACCAAGGGGTCCTCCCTCCCACTCACAGCCGTCCCACGGCGTGCTATCCTGCTGCAGAGTGAAAACGGACCGTGAATTCCGTCGACAGCAGGTCAGGAAGCGCTGCGACGCCACTAGTTGGTTGGCGGGGCGGTACCGGTGTCAGCTTCACGCCAACCCGCGTCGGCGGCGGCAGCATGGCCCAGTTCCCGAGCACGGCCGCCCCTGCGCCTCCAGCAGGTCCATCCAACTGCACGCTGCTGTGCACCAGCATACTGGCTGCCCTGCTCACAGGCGGGGCGGTGGTTGCTGTGATAGTGGGCCTCTTTGACAGCGGCACATTTAGCACTGCATACATTGTGGCCATTGTTCTGGGAGTGGCAGCTGTGGGCGTGACGGCGCTGCTCATCCGGCAGTGCTGCCGCCGGCGGCGGCACCGCAAGGAGATGGCGCGCTTGACGGCGCAGCAGGCAGCGCCTAATTATTACCACTTTTGAAGACAGTCTCACCCGGGCATCACCCTCCCCCATACAGTTTCGGCCTCGCCTCTTGTTTACATGCCCCAATTCCTTACCCTGTATCTTTGTGCGCCTGAGAACACAACACGTGTATCCATCTTGCTGTGTACCTTCCCCCCAGTGCCCAAACTGGAACTTGCTTTTACGGCGGCCCCTGGCCCGCAAGGGACCCCCCGCCCGAAGGTCTGTGTAACCTCCACTCAATGTCTCTAGCCAGGGCTGATGTGTTTGCCAGCACGACGGTCAATTTGTTGAAAATGTATATACGAGCTGAGGCTTCTTTATAGAAGAAAATAATAAACACAAGGGAGTGCAGGGTAGTTGGGCAGCCCGCCGAGCACCGCCCGCTGCCGCCGCTGCGCTGCCAGGTCAGGCAGGCGAATGTGCACTTGGGGGACGTCTGATCGCCTCCCGCAAGCTATAGTCCGTCACTAAAAGCGCATCACACACGATCGGTGGCACTCTAGAGGTCCCTGCGCTGCTGCCGACCGCGCAGTCCACCGCACCTCGTCTCGACACGCACCCTAGTCGCACCATGGAGACGCAAACAGACCAAGCAGCAGCAGACGGCGCGGCGGGCGCCTCCCCGCCGACCTCCCAAGCGGGTGCAGCCGCCGCTGCGGCTGCCGCTCGCCTGCAGCCCCCGGCGCCGTCGACGCCGCAGGAGGTGCAACAGCAGGAGGCCAAGTTCCAGGAGGCAAGAAAGGCGATGATCAAGACGATCAACTGGCAGGTGAGGAGGGCAGAAGCGCACAGCTCAGCACAGGGCCCTTCCTTTCCGGCGCTTCGCACACTGTGCCAGCGCCTGGAAGATGTTGGGATGCACGCCCTTCCTGCCTGCGCCTCGCTGTATTCGTGCTGCTTTGCTGCAGCCAAGGCGCCCCACTGCTGCTGCTGCTGCCCCACTCCATTTGTCCATCCCGTATCTGGCCTGCCATCTCGCCGCTGCTGCCGCTGCCTCCAGCTGCCGCGACGCTCTTTGTCACTCCCTCCATGTGTGCAGCTGAACGACGACAAGCACCGCAAGCTGGAGCAGATCCTAGACACCACGGAGGTGAATGTGGATTCAAATCGTAGGCAGCATGTTGTTCTGTGTCAGCTGCCACGTCGGTTGCAGGGTGCAGCACCCCCAGCACGTTCCTAACTGTTGCCCCGCCTGCCCCCGCCCCGCCCACTCACATCCTGATTCCCTCCTCTCCTGATCCCTTGGCGGTTGGCCCCTCATGCTGCGCATGCAACCTGCTGACCTGGCAGTGCCCCCACCACCTGTACCGCCCCGCAGTACCTGCAAAAGATCTGCGGCAATGTGCACGAGCATCCGGGGGAGGCCAAGTACCGAAAGGTGGGGTGAGGGCAGGGGCAGGGCAGGTGCTTGACGACACGAAAGAGGGCGGGCGGGTCGTTGCCAGCCCCAGTCTCAACCCAGCTCTGCCTGCCCTGCCGCCCGCCTTCCCTCCATAAGGTTTCCACGCTTTCCTCTGTTCTCCTCCCTGCCCGCGCGCCACAGATCCGCATCACCAACCCCACCTTCCAGCGCCACGTGCGGGACGCGCCAGGTGGCGAGGAGTTCATGCACGCGGCGGGGTGGGGTGTGCAGGTGAGGTTGGGGGGCCAGGGGCGAGGGCCAGGCCTCTGGGACTACAGCAGGGCTTGGCTGGCTTGCAGGGGACGAGGGCCCTGCAGGCGCATGTGGGTGGTAGAGGCTGCCGCGGACGAGCGTGGCCCGGCGCGCCTGCTCGCACCCGCCTTGCACCCGCCTACCCCAAGTGTCCTGCCAAACCACCGGCCCTGCCTCCTCCTCCCAGGCTCCTTGAGTGCACGTTGTCTGAGGAAGGGGGCTAATCCAAGGTACCAAGCAGATGCACAAACCCTGATAGAAGTCCCCCTCTGTGTGGCCTCCGCCTGCCCGTCCCCCGCCCCCGCCCCCACCCCCTGCCTGCCCGCCTTCCCCTCCGGCAGGTGGTGGAGTACGAGAAGTTCTTTGTGTTTGAGCACCAGCCGGGCAGCCTGGAGTGGCGGGTGCTGGGGGAGGCGTGCGCTGAGCTGGCCAAGCTGGAGGCGCTGGTGGGAGGAAAGATCTCGGTGGGTGCGCATGCCTGGGGGGTTGGGCGGTGGGTGGGCTCACAAAGGGGGGAAAGGGAGGTCTGTGTTTAGGCCACACATGCATGCATGCGTGCCTGTACTTGGTGACATGGGGGCGTGGATGCAGCCCCTAGGAGTGCGTGGACCCTGACACCCCTGCGAGGCCCGCTGCCCACCCTGCCCCGGCGTGCAGCGCGGCATGGGCGACAAGAAGGCGGCTCAGGAGGCGATGCGGAAGCAGGTTCGGGCGGCGATCGAGGAGGACAAAGCGCATGTGAGTGGGCAGGGAGGGAGGGGCGGATCTGGTTGCTGCCACTGTTGCCGCGGCTGGCGCTGCTGGTGGCGGTGCTGATATTCCTCCGCGGCTGCTGGTGCGGCCTGGCGTGCCACGCTCGTTTTCACATGCTCTGAATTGGACGGGGACCGGAGAGGTGAGCTGCTGATGTGGAGCGTGTCGTCTCCCCTGCTCCCCCCACTCCAACCGCCCCACCAAACCCCTGACCGCGCCCCCGTCTGTGTGCAGAGGGAGGTGATGTTCCAGCGCCTGACGGGGGCAGCCGAGGCGCAACCGCTGCCGCCTTCGCCACGCTCGCGCGGCCCCGCCTGACGGGGGCGGCGGGCGAGCTAACAGAAATTTGAGCGGCTCTGTGGGCGCCTCCCATCGCCACGAAGGTGTTGGGTCCCAGCCTGCATTCCATACCAGATATGCACCTTGAACATTAACCGACTAGCTACCATAGCTAATGTAATCACTCGAACCTTCTGTACGGCAGCAGGGCTTGCTGGCGGTGGCGGTCGGGCTCAGCATGGCTGCCATGCTCGCAGGCTCCGCCATGGACTCGCAGATCTCGCTATATTGGCTGATATTCACAAAATATTGTATTACTAACATACAGCGCTTGGGGCTGCTGTGCTCACAGACCAGCCCGCACTTGCGGCGACCTGTGGTCGTCGCCTGCGCGATGTCGAGCGTCTCAACGTCCTCACGGTGAGGGTGCAAACTGATCTGACTTGCTCTAACTTGATGCCAGTTTGCCAAGTTCCGTGAACACAATTCTGCCTTCGCCTTGAGCGCAGGGCATGTCTTCAGAATAACAGCATGTGCAGTGGACCTCAGACACTTCGAGCGGGGAGGCCGGAATGGGTTGTAATGGCAGCTCGCGTGCCTGCCGCCAGCCGCCGCCACCAGCGGCCTAGCCGCCCCGCTGCCGCTGGCACCTGCATGGCTCCTCCAGCCAGAACAGCAGGATGGCACACCCCTTGTCATTCGCAGCTGCAACTGCGGCCTCGCAGCACAGTGTGCGTGGCGGCAGCCACAGCGGCGGCCACGGTAGCGGCTGCGCCCGCTGCCGGCAGCCCTCTGGTTGCTGGGCTGGCAGTGCTGGTGGGGTGGCTGGTCATTGCGGGGAGCTGTATCCGCAGCTTGCCCCAGATATTGAGGATCCTCAAGAACAACAGGTACGGCCAACCTGGCACCTGCGCCTGCACATACCGCAAGCGCGCATGTTTTGTGCAGAGGCTTGGCCACCTGGTGCCAGCATGCGCACGCAGCGCTCGGGTCTCGCTACCGCAGGCTGCGGCATGCCCTTGCTGTCCCCACCATCACCCTCAGCCCCCAACCCCGAACGTTTCCCCTGCAGCGTGCGCGGCCTCTCCCTCACTTCCTTCTCTTCCGAGCTCTTTTGCTATACGATCTCGGTTGCCTACAACCTCGCCAACGGGTATGCCTTCTCAACTTTCGGCGACACGGGTGAGAATGCTCTGCCTGCCTTCCTGCCGCCCATGCCGATTCTTTACTTCTTTCACAGCTTAAAATCCGTAGCTTTGACCTCGGCCGTGGCGCAGGCCGCTCTGCATTGGCGCACAGCAGCAACAGCTGTGTCGTGCTCCTGTGCAACCCACCCACCCACCATCTGTCCTGCCTGCCCTGTTCCTCTGCAGCAATCTGCGCACTGCAGAACATTGCCATCGTCGGCCTGATCTTCAAGATGGGCACTGTGCAGCGCAGCACCCAAGTGGTGCTGTCTGCTGCCCTGGCGGGCGCCGCATGGTGGCTGCTGGGCGGCCACTGCCCGCCGGCCATGCTGACGACGCTGCAGACGGGGTCGGTGGCGCTGCTGGCGCTGGGCGGGCGCCTGCCGCAGGTAAGAGCCTTCACTGCTTCTCTGTTGGGCAGGTTTTGGGTGCGGCGGGGGAGGCGGGCATGCCGTGCCGCCGGCCAAGGTGGCGGCGGGGGCGGCGGAGGGGAGGTTTGGCTGCTGTTCTTAGCTACTGACCTGCGCTCCCCCTCTCCACAACTTCAACCCAACCCGGATGTGTGTCATCACCCCAGCTAGCTGTCACACCCGCCCCCGCCCGCCCGCAGATCGTGCTGAACGTGCGGCGCGGCAACAGCGGGGAGCTGAGCCTGGTGACGTGTGCGCTGAGCCTGGCTGGCAACCTGGCCCGCGTGTTCACCACCCTCACGCTCGTCAAGGACCCGCTCATTCTGGGGTCGGCCGCCACGCAGGTGAGGAGCAGCTTCTCACCTGTGTGGCAGCTGCCTGCTTGCCTGAAGTCCCTCCTTTCTTTCATTGGCTCACCTGTGTGCCCGCTGCCTGCATGCCTGAACTGTGTCTTATCTTTCAAACTGGCTCACCTGTGTGGCAGCTGCCTGCATGCCTGAACTTTCTCTCACTCAAAGCGGGGCTGGGTTTTAGAGGGTGCCTCTTCCGGGCTGCCTGCATGGGCGGGTGGGGAGGCGCTGGTGTGTGCCCTGCCAGCTCACCGCCCTCACAGCCACACAAGTGGGACTGCACAGCCAGCAGGGGCACTGCTCGCAGGTGGTGCACCGCCCGTGCCCTTTTGCCGCAAAATGCATGTCCCCTCCCTTCCCCACCCCACCCTCTCGTGGCAGGCGATCCTCAACGGCATCCTCACCTGGCAGACGATCGACACGGCACGCCGGCTGCGTGCCGAGCCTGCCCCCCAGGCGGCATGAGGGCATCATCCATTCATCACACCCAATGTAGCATTGCCATTCTGGACCTGTTTTTGTGGCATTCTCTTTTGCTGGTACTTGCTGTCATGCCAACTGTCAAGTCTGTCCTGCCATCTGTCAACCTCTCAATGGTCTGAACCCATCTGAAGCCTTGATGGTAACGTGCTGGTACCACTTGCAAAGAAGGTCATTGCTAGAAGGGGTGATGAAAGGACGAGAGGGATAGGTGCAAGGGTGTGGGAAAACGAAATCAAGGTGCAGGGCAGGAGGCGGGGGGAGACAAAAACCGGGCCCTAGCAGCAACAGCAAGTACAGGTAGCAACCATCCATCGCAGCGCGGGCATCAGCGTGTGCTGCCCTTCGCAGGCGCCTCCTGCCGCGCTGCCTGCGTGCCATTGCTGCTGCCAGCTGCTGTGACCGTGGGACGCACAATCACGCTGCTGCCTGCTGCGGTTGCCCGGTACGACGGCGCCGCCGCCGAGCTTGCAGAGGAGTTGCTGACGCCGCCGCTGCTGCTGCTGGGCCTGCTGCTTGTGGGGGACAGCGGGCGCATCACCGCCGCCGGCTGCTTGCTGCCAGCAGGCCTGCTGCTGCTGCTGCTGCTGGCGTTGGCAGATCTGCCGCTGCCACTGCTTGCTGTGGTAGCAGACCTACCGCTGCTGGCTGCACCAGCTGGGCTGCCGCTGCTGCTGCCACTGCCGCCGCTGCTGCTGCTGCCACTGCCGCCGCCGCTGCTGGGCGGCGGCGATGGCGCGCTGCTGCTCGCGGCAGCGGCGGCTGCAAACCCTGCTGCGCTGCTCGCATCACCGCGGGCCGCGCGGTTTGCCCGCTCTGCTGCTGCCGCCGCCTCCGCCTGTGAGGCTGCGGAGCTGAACAGGGCATCGCCCACGAGCAGCCAGCGGATGGTGCGGGCCGCTGCTCGTGAGGCGACTGCCTGTCCAATGGAGATGGGCAGGCGCAGCGCCTCGGCCCGCTCCTCGTCGTTCAGCGTCTGCGGGCGGGGGGACAGGGAGACACACGGGGCAGCACACAAGTCACACACATGTTGCCTTTTAGCAGGCACCTTCAATTTCTTGCTTTCCTAGCCAGCTGAGCACAGGCCACGAGCTGGGGTCGCCCAAGAGAAGCATAAGACACTCGCGGGCCCTCAACCAGGGCACCGCTGCTGCCTCATGCCGCCTCGTCCACCACCCACTGCAAGCAGCCACAAGTATGGCCGCCCAAGGGGCAGCCCCTGCTCCCTCGCCGTCTCACCTCTGCCTCGGTCACCACCCACTGCAGAATGGCAGCCGAGGTCTGGAGGGAGGCCAGGGCAGACTCCCAGGGGGCTGCGCCACCGCTGCTGGGCGCCCCGGCCGCTTCTTCAAACCAGTCGCCGCCAGACTGCTGCTGCCGCTGGCCCACCGTGGACTCCTGAGGGGCAGAGGGTGCCAGAGGGGAAGGGGGGAGGAGAGGGTGGGAAGGGGTGGACGAGAAGTGAGGGAAGGGAAGGGAGAGGGCAGGGCATGCCGACCGACTGGCAGGCTGAAAGGGGGCGCCTGGAAGGTGGAAATGTCAAAGAGGTGAAGAGACCAGCAACTGGTTCCACCCTCTTTCCGTTGGCCTTTTGTAACCAACCAGGGGAGCACGCACCTGCAGCACTTTGGCCAGCCGAGTGATCCCCTCCACCTGCTCCCGGTCCTGCTCATCCGACAGCCGGGGCAGTGCTGTCAGGGCCTCTGCTAGCGCGTGCACCAGCAGGCTGCCGCCGCTGGTGCTGCCCAGGGTGCTGCCTGCAGGGGCAGACAGGGCAAGGGCAGGCGAATGATTAGTTTGTACTGCTATGAACGCACACGCACAGGGGGGTGCACGGCATTGCTGGAGCACATGACTGCATCGCCGTACTGGCTGGGCATGGCAAGGTGGCAGGCAGGGCGTGGCAGGGCGCAGGATGAGGCATGGTGCGTTGGACATGGCAACAGGTTGCTTACACACCCCCCAACACTGCCCAGGACAGCCCCACTCACGTGCACCCAGCGAGGCGGACAGCAGCTCCTGCCGCGCGCTGCCCACCACGCTGTCTGCCGCCAGCCGCCAGCCGGCATCAATCCCCTTGGCCAGCTCCTCGGTCACTGAGGGTGGGGCAGGCAGGTGGGAGGGTGTACGGGAGGGGTGAGGATGCCATGCTTGTGTGATGAAGTGTGTACAAAGTCTCAGGAAGTCAGCGTGACCGCTTCTGTTGGCCAGCTGACAGGGTTACGGCCGGCAGGGAGGGGCCGAAAAGGGAGCAACCAATGGGACTGTGAGGGCGGTGCATTTAAAACACACATGGTGGCAAGACAACGAGGCACGACCTGCGGGTGAAGAGCAGCACAACGCTGGCCCCCCGGAAACCGCCCACCTATTCCGCGCACAAACTCCCCCTCGGGGGACAGCAGCAGGGCCAGCGCGTCGCCGCGCTGCACCGCGCCTGCAGGCAAGGCAGCAGAACGCGGGGCGATGGCCATGCGCTGGGTGTTAAGACATGGGCATAGATTATTGTTAGTTGCAAGCAGTCCACAAGGACTAGAAAATGAGCAGACAAAACTATTGACCCCGGCTGCCCCATTGGCTCGCCACACCCAAGCGGCTGGCATGTCGGGTGGCTCCCCACTCACTTGGCCGGCCGTCGACTGGGCGGCGCGGCTGCGGCCGCCCGGCAGGGCGCACCGCCTGGGCGATCAGGCTCTCCATGCGCCGGAAGTTGAACTGCAGAAAGGAGGGGCAACAGCATGGTGGGTTAAAGGGTGTAAGGAAGGGGGGATCAGGCTCTCCATTTGCCGGGGATGAACGAGGAAGAGGGTGCAAGGGTAGAAACAGCAGAGGGGTTGATTCGTACCAACATGTGTTGAGTGTGAGCACCGGCCGGAACATCGCACAGCTGGCCGTCGGACGGCGGTACAGATACAGCTAGCAGGTGGGCTGTACTGCTGCATGCTGCGCCCTGCCCCGGCCAAATGTGTCCCCCATCTGACTGCCCACCACCACCACCCCACCTGCCCGTCCTTGTAGAGCAGCGCCACCAGCGTGCCCCGCAGCTCAGGAGTGGTGTCGGTCAGCAGGCGGCGAGCGATCCACGGATAAGCGGCACCCAGCACCTGGACGGGGGCGGGGCGGAGGGCGGGACAGGGCAGGGAAGCCTGTCAGCAGCGGCAGCGACAGCGGCACGGTGACAGGAGGGGTGACAGGACACAGCAGCACCGCAGCAGCAGCCGCGGTGTCCTCCCCAGAGGGAGCGAGCCCTAGTGGGAACGCAGCAGCGCAGCCCCGCTTGGTGACTTGAGCAGCACAGCAGAGCACAGCACAGCACAGCACAGCACAGCAGCACACCTTGTAGTTTGGGTCTGAGGCCAGCGCAATGCCCTGGAGAGGCAGGGGGGGGGGGGGTGCAGGGCAGCAAGCGGCGAGTGAGGAAGCAACATATGTACAGCGAGCACACAGGCCTGCAGCTGCCAGGCAGGCAGCAGGCAGCAGACGGAGCACGTGGCAGGGCGCTGAGCATTGAATGCAGGAAGAAGCATTGCTGGAGCCGTCTCCACTCCAACGGCTCACCTCGAGCACGGACAGGGAGCGCACGAGCAGCGTGTAGTAGGGCGGGATCTGGAAGCGGAACTGGTACATGGTGCGGCCTGCAGGGGCGGGGGGCCAGGACGGGTATGGCAAATGCAGGATGGTGACGGGACGGCAAGCAGCAGCAGGAGGGGCTGCGCACTGGGCAGCAGGGGGACTGGGCATTGAGTCTGCACTCTGATCATCACAGCTGGCCACATCCCCTCGGAGAGCATCACAACTGGGAGAATGCCCTCTCTCAGTCCCCTCTCCCCCGGCGATCCCCTCCATCGCCTGCGACTCATTCTCAAACCGCTGCCCCTCCCCTCCCCTCCCCTCCCCTCGCACTCACCCAGCTGCCCGCTCAGGTCCCCAAAGCTCAGGTTGCTCACGCCGCCCTTCAGGGCCTCCGCAAACACGCCCGTCAGCGCCGGCACAATCTCCTCCTTCTCCTCACCCTGCACCCGTGGCACCCAGGTGCGCAGAGGCGTGGGTGCATGCCGGCCCCACTACTGTCGCAATGGAGTGGAGAGCAGCAGCAGCAACGGTGGTTCCTACTAAACCGGGGCATGGCACCAACACCAAGCAAAATTGCCAGCTGCCGGCAGCCGGCCTGGCGCTGGGGCTAGCCAGACAGCCAGCCAGAAAGCAAGGCGTATCGCCAGCCTGGCATGGACACTCCGGCTGCCACACCAGCCTGGCATGTGCTCTCACCTCCGCCTTGGGCAGCATGCCCAGCGTGACAAAGTCGTCTGCCAGCGCATCAAACTCGCGGTTCACCAGGTGCAGCGTGGCGCGCATGAGGCCCCTGCACACCAGGCAGGGACAATGGCGTGGGAGGAAGTACGACGGTGGGCAGGTGGGGCAGGAGAATTGAGGTGGGGATGTGACAAGCCAGGTGGCCCTGGGCCCCTCTGCTGCTGCGCTGCTTTGCAGGCTAAAGTGCCCCTGGCATGCCAACCCATGCCTAGGTAACCCCCTGTTCACGCTCACCCCTGCATCAGCACCCCTGCATCCGAGCCCTTACACCTTACACCCCTACACCCTAAATATCTCCTCTCCCCCCCCCCCCCCCCCCCCCCCCCCCCCCCCCCCCCCCCCAAAAGCCCACCTGCGTATCGTGACGTCCACCTCCCCCATCATCCCAAAGTCGAGGTAGGCCAGCTTGCCGTCACGCGTGCGCAGCAGGTTGCCGGGGTGCGGGTCTGCGGCGGGAGGGTGGCAGGTGAGGGTGTGAGGGCGCGCAGCACATGCCTAGCATTTGCGTCAGCGCTACCCATTCACAGCCTAATCATCCTGTGTCACCCCCGCATCCCCAAAACCCACCCATGAAGCACAAGCACACATGCAGAGCTTGGCTTGGCTTGGCTTGGCTTGGCTTGGCCCACCCATCAACTCTCCTCCCCCACCACCCAGGAAGCACAGGCACACATGTGCAGCCGGGTTTGATCCCTCACCCGCGTGGTAGAACCCTTCCTCCAGCATCTGCTCCAGGCTGCACCGCACCCCCACCTCCACCAGCCGTAAGTCGTCCGACGACGACGACACCGGGGGGCTGCCGGGAAGCTGCTCGCTGGCTTCCGCCGCCGCGCTGTAGGCGGTGCGCAGCCGCTCGCCGTCCACCCACTCCATGACCAGCACCTTGCGGGTGCACATGGAGGTGTGCATGGCGGGGACGTAGATGTCCTGCGCAGGAGCGGAGTGGAGTGGCGGGGGGGCAGTGCAGGTGGGGCGGCTAAGAGGAGGGTGGGAGTGGGCCCCGGGGGGGGCGAGCGAGGTGCACAGCGAGGCGTACATGCCGGCAACTGCGACGCCCTGTGAGGGGGGGCAGCGTGCAGCGTGATGCTGTCCTGTGGTCGCTCCGCTTGCCCTCCATGTGCCAGTACAGCTCCCACGACCAGGACGCCAACAAACGACACCCTTCTCCCCCCCGCTACATCCCGGCCCAACACCTCGCCCCACCCACCCACCCACTGCGCCTCACCTCCATGTGCCCGTACAGCTCACGGAACCGCACCCCGTTGGCCGCCTCGTGCCGGTAGTCCAGCTCGCGGAAGAGGCTCGAAGCCCACTCATCCAGCAAGGCAGGAAGGTCAGAGTTGAACTTGCGCCAGCGGCGCACCAACGCCAGCAGCTGCGGTGGGGCGGAACAGGCGGGCGGGTGGGCGGGCGGGTGGTATGCCACAGAGAGGCCGGGGGGTAGGAGTGCGCACAGGCAGCAGGAGGGGTGTGAGTGCAGGAAGGCAGGCAGGGCCTACAAACGCTCCTGCTTGCATCCTTCTGTTGCTGGTAGAACCAAACGCTCCCGCCCACCCACCAAGCGCGCGCTTTTCCCAGCCCCGGCACGCAGCCGCACTCCTACCTCCCACCCCCTAAATCACCCTTTCCTACATCACCACTTCCCCACCTGGCGCAGCACGTAGACGTCGAGCGCAATGGAGGCTGCCACCCCCGGGCGCTGCACCTTGACCGCCACCGCCTCCCCGGTGGTGCGCAGCACGCCGCGGTACACCTGGCCCAACGAGGCGGCTGCAGAGGGGAGGGGGCCGGGGGAAGGGGTGCGGGATATGGGGAAACGATGAACGCTCAATAATTGAAGGCGGGTCTTCTGGTGTACACCCTCAAACCACGTGTGCACGGAAAAACGATGGCGGGTGGCAGGTGGGCTGCAGAGAACAGGGGCGGGTGGCGTCCGGCTGTGCGCCCTGCTGCCCACTCGCATGCGTACTACAGATGCCCCTCGGCCCCGCACCTGCCACGGCCTGCGGTGAGATGGAGGAGAACACCTCGCTCACAGAGGCCACGCCATACTCCGCACAGATCACCTCAAAGGCCTGCACATGACACACAGGCAGACAGTGGTAAACCAGCTGGTGAGCAGGATGGTGGGGCAGAGTGGGACATGGGGTGGGGTAGAGTTGGGGCAGAAACAGGCAGCGGGGCAGCGGCACATGAGCAGGTGCCACCTGAGGCACTGCAGGGGAGACTGGCAGGCGCTCCCCTTGTGAAGCACTGGCATCTGGAATCAACCCCGCACACCATCTGCCAACAGGAGCTCGGTTGGTAATGTTCAAGATTTCAAGGACTGCAGCCCGTACCCCTAAGCCAGGCTGCCACCGCCTGCCTGGCAGCGCCCACCCGCCCAGCTGCCCCACCTGGTCGTTGCAGAAGGGCGGGATCTGGTCCTGCAGCTTCTCCAGCTCCCGCAGGAACTCGGGAGGGGCCACATCGGGGCTGCAGGTGGGCAGGGGCAGAGGGGAACCATAAGGCGGCAGCAGCGGCGGCAGGGCGGCCAGGCACCGGCTGGGGTGGAGGACTTAACACCTGTGTGTTCAGTGGCCATCCTGCTGCGGTCAGCGAGAGACTGGGTGCCCCTTACCAACCCCTGCTGCGGCTCAATAAGACTGCGGGTCCGGCAGCAGCGGCAGCAGCAGCAGCGGCGGCCAGGCAACTGCAGCCCCAACAGCGCCGCCAGCACCCAGCTGGCAGCACCCAGAGCCAGCAAACAACCCCATGCATGCACACCCCCAGCCTCCAGGCCAGCATGCCACTGTGCGCCCGCCCATCCTGTCCTCACCGACTGGACACTGCCTGCCCGATCTTCACGAAAGCGGGGCCCAGCTCTGTGAGCAGTCGGCGCAGCTTGTTGGCGCGTGCGTCTGTGAGGGCCTGAGCGCTGGCGCCACGGTTGGTCAGCCTCCCCTCCATCAGCCAGCTGCCCAGGGCCGCGCTGATCTGCAGCGTGCGCGTGAGCACCGCCACCGGCCGCGTCTGCAGTGACGGAGGCAGGGGCCCGGAGGGAGCATGTGTGGGGCGAATGTGCGGCAACAAGGGGGGGCCTGCGGCGGCGGCTGGCTGCGGCAGCGGTGGAATGCTGGGCACGGGCAGCAAGACAGCAAGCGCACAGTCCCTCTCGCACATCACAATAATGCAGAGTAGGGCCCGGAGGGAGCATGTGTGGGCGAATGTGCGGCAACAAGGGGGGGCCTGCGGCGGCGGCTGGCTGCGGCAGCGGTGGAATGCTGGGCAAGGGCAGCATATCAGCAACGGCACAGTCTCTACTGGCATGTCACAGTATAAAAGTTATCTCCATGCATACCTGCCAGTAGTCTGCGTTGGCTATGGGTGTGTAGACAGCAAATGGCAGCTCCTCATCTGCCTTCACCTTGGCGCCGCCGCTGCCGCCGCCGCCGCTGGCAGCGCGGACCACCACGCCACCCTGCCTGCCGCCGCTGCGCACGGCTCTCGACACCAGTTCTCTCGCATACTGCTGATGCAGCGGCCTGCCCGGGCTGCAGGCGCGCCAGCTCTGGTGGGCAGGTCGGGACGTCCGCAGTGCGCCCCAGGGCACCGCTCCGTTGCTGCTGGGTCGCGATGCAATCGGACCCGAAGATGAGAGCGACACTGAGAGTCGCATAGCGCTGTGCAAAAGGCCCCACTGCCGCACAGCTCCCTTCAGCATAGCCGGGAGAGCCCCAGCAGCATAGCGGCTATACACTGCAAGATCGAATGATCGCGGAGGCAAGGGGCGAGGTGGGTGCGCCGAAATATCGGGTCATCCGAAGCATCCTGCTGAGTGAGGTGGCGGAGGTGCCGCGCCGCCGCTGACAGTGGCACGGGTAGCCGGGGCCGTCACGGCCACCCAGATTGGAACGCATTGCCTAAAGTGGGGACAGGATAGTGGATGTTTATGAGCGGCAATGGCGGACTGGTGCTGGAACCATTCCAGCTGTACACTGCGGTGGCACGTTGAAGGTCGCCTATACCGTGGAGACGGGGCCTGCTACGGTTTATGAGGATGGCAGCCACACTTCGATACATACCCACCATGGTGCGTTTGCCGTGGTGCGTGGATCACGACTGTATGCAGCAGTTGAGAGATGCAGCACCCACTGCGGCCTGTCCCCAACTCACCGACCCCCAAGCGCACAGCGTGCATAGCGTGATTGACACACAAGGCCTCACGTCGAGCTCACCTGAAGCCGTACTTTCACGCACCAACTGCTCCCCTCATTCTTGCAGCCCTCTGTGTGGCATGGGGCAGCTCCACAGCAGCTGCAGGCGTCACCGGCGCTACCTCTCCCTACAGACCTGCCCCTCGGACTCCCTTCTCCGTGGCTGTCCTGGGGGAGGTCCTGTCAGGGAGGAGGGGCAGCAGCGGCAGCAGCAGCAGGATGCCAGCTGGACGGGAGCAGTCCAGCAGCAGCTGCGGGACTCCGTTCGAGCCTCCCTCGGCCTACCCATGACTGACCTTCCAAGCAGCCAGGCAGCCGCCAGCAGCGCTACCACCCGCAGCGTCCTAGTAGGTCAGATCAGCAGCTGCCGTGTGCAGCAGGAGGGCAGCAGCGAGCAAAAGCAGGCGGCGCCGCCGACGCCACAGCCTGCACAAGAGGAGCAGCAGCAGCCGTGGACGCCGCCCGCCTGCCTGCCAGGCAGCCCGGCCCCACAGCCAGGGCTAGACACAGAATCGGAGCAGGAGCCGGAGCTGTCAGAGCTGTGCTGCTGCTGCATCTGCTTCGAGGACTGCCTTGAAGCCGACATGCTGCCAGCAGGTGTGTGTGTGGGGGGGCGTGAGCAGATCATCTTCAAAGAGGAGAGCAAGTGTGGGTTTCTGTGCCTGTTGGACTTCTAGGGACAATGCAGAGGGCCCTGCCCGTGCGCCGCCAGGGGCGCACCTCGGCCCCCGCCCCATCCCTCTTCCGTGTTCCTTCCCCCTGCCAGGCAATTGCGACCACACCTTCTGCCGCGCCTGCCTGGCAGGCCACCTGGCAGCCCGCCTCGACGGCACAGCCTTCCCGCCCAGCTGCCCACACCCTGGCTGCGCGGCAGTCATGGCGCACGCGCGCTGCACCCCGCTGCTGCCCCTGCTGGCGCCGGCAGCTGCCGAGCGGCACCTTGCCCTGCTGGCAGAGCGCAGCGTGCCAGCTGGCAGCCGCTTCTACTGCCCCTCCCCCGCCTGCTCACAGCTGCTGGTGGTCGAAGCAGCAGAGCCAGATGAAGCCCCACGCCCCTGCCCCGCCTGCCGCACGCTGGTGTGCGCGTGGTGCCGCGTGGCCTGGCACACGGGCGGGACTTGCGCGGAGCAAGGGGTGAGCAGGCAGGCAGGCACCTCACCTTGGTGCTTCCCTGCCTGCACACAGCCTGCGTTACCAACTTTGCACAGCGGATGATTGCACAGAGGCTCTCTGCAACGCAAGCAAGGTGTGGTCAACGCTTTGCGAACTGTGGGGCTGCTGGCTTCCCGCCGCCTGCGCAGGCCCTGGCTGCGCTGGAGGGAGGCGTGGCCTCTGGCAGCGAGCTGGCCGTGCTCGCACAGTACCTCCGCTGGAAGACCTGCCCCGGCTGCAGGCACGCGTGGTGGCAGTTCTGCATCCACAAGGGCCAGCACCCCAGCCAGCACAAGACACAGCACTATCCCGGCAGCCCTGACAGTCCAGATTTGGAAGGAGAGGATTGATCCTCTCCTTCCATGTGGAGGTGGCAGGGCAGGCACACAACATGCAAGGGAGTGCTTCTGAAGCATGCACTGGCGTGCGTTTCCCATGCTGTGTCCCGATGCTGCAGGGCGCTGATTGAGAAGGTGTCGGGGTGCAACCACATGACCTGCCTCTGCGGCTGCGAGTTCTGCTTCCTGTGTGGGGCGGCTGGCTTCGATGCCTGTGAGCTATAGAATGCCACGGCTACAATGATGGGCAGCCACGGCCTGTCTTTGCCTGCTGACCAAGGAGTGCAGCGCAGCAGCGGCTGACTGGCTGAGCCCAGCCGCAGGGCGGTTCCGCGAGGGAATGCCACGCGAGCGGTTGGCTGTACAGCTTGCAAGCTGCGGTCACAGTGTGCAGTGCCCTCCTCCCACCCTCCTCTCCTCTGCTGCAGGCGAGTGCGACATGTACGCCGCCGCACCGCTGCCGCAGCTGCTAGCGCAGGGCGCGGCAGAGGCGCCGGCAGTGGCAGAGGCAGATGCCGTGCCCACCTGGGTGCCGGAGCACAGGCGCCCACGCTTCCGCACCAGGCTGTGCCACTTTCACCTCATGGTGGGTGCCCGGGGGTCGCTGGCTGATGCCTGCTGCTGGTTGTTGGCAGGCTGTCCAGTCTTTACAAAGGCACGCGTTGGTGCTTTACCCAACCCCTTGCTGGGCGTTTCTGGCAGGGCCCACCCGTCAGCCTCATGTTGCCGCCCGACTCAAAGAGTGCTGGACCCTGCCTGGCTGCAGGGCGACTGCTGGGATGGCGAGAGGTGCTGCTTTGCGCACTCGGCAGCTGAGCTGCGGGTGGCGCACCCTGCGGGCAGCCGTGTGTGGTGAATACCCGGGGGCAGGGCAGCAAGCGTGCCCGAGCGAGCCATGCCTGCCTGGTAACGAGCAGGCACCCACTTCGAAGCAGATTGGGGCAAGCAAGAGCAGGCCTTACGAGAGCCGCTGCCAGCGGGTCAAACTGCTGTTCAGCGTGACAAGATTGGGCTGTGCTTGCCTGCACCCCAAGACCTGCCTCTTCCTCAAAACGAGCCACCATGCAAGCCAGGCCACCTTGCGCGTGCACTTTCATGGGCTTGCCAACCCACAGCCCTGTTGGTTGAATGCCCTTCGATTTGCATTCAAGGTGGTATGTCAGCTAGAGTGGGGCCAGGCAGCAGATAGCATGCAGTGTGCTCAACCAGAGGAGCGAGCGCGGACAAATGGCACACCCCAACACACCTTTCGGGTGGGTATGAGGTGTGCAGCAAGTGGGCAAATATGATGCAAGAAGAGCGTAATAATGTAGCTGTTCAATCTGTACATTCTTTCAAGCAGGCAAAGGAGGGCAAAGGGCCTGCTAGCTGCCGCCACCGAGATATTGCTGGGAGCAGGCGGGGAGCCAACACAGGCCAGCCTGTGGCTCCTGTCCATCATCCCATCATGTCGTTACTCGCCCAGCAAGTGGCACCCCTCAGGGCGGGGGGCCGAGGCAGTAGCACTGCTCGCCCATCTGCTCACACCCGTCAGGGCAGAGGCTCTGAGCCTCGCCCTGAGCCTGGCAGGTGCAGCTGCCGTTCTCGGGGGCCGAGCACCTGCGTCAGAGAAGGGGTGTTTGCAGAATCCTTTTCGCACCGCAATGTGGCGTTATGCATGCAGCTCACAGATCACTAGTGCCGGTACCGTGTGCACTACACTGTTGAATCTTTTGTGAAACGGCACTGTTGCCACCGGTTGCAAACCTCCACCCACATGCCGCTGCTATGCTGCGACCTGCAAACCAGCCAGCCAGTCGGCCAACACAGCAACAAAAGCCAGCATGAAGACAACCGTGCTGGCATGCTGGAGGGACAGCCCTGGGGAATCGAGGAGGCACTCACTTGAGTTCGGCTTTGGTGCAGGCCGGGTTAGGGATAGCAGTGGACGAGGCCGTTGGGGCGCCAGGGGCCCCGCAGTAGCAGTTCCCCTCCCCTACGCCCACGCAGCTTGCCGGGCAGGGTGTGACCTTGCAGGCGCAGGCGCCGCCTTCGGGGGCCGTGCACCTGCAGGCAGGGGGTGGGGAGGCCTTAAGCTTTCATCTCACTACCGTGACAGCACAATGGACGGCACAGCCACAGCAGCTACTCCGCAGGGTATGGCGGATGCTGTGGTGCAGTAACCATAGGAAATTCCACTGCTACCCGCACCGAATGGCCTCCTCCTTGCTTCCCAGCTGCCAGCAAGCCCACGGCATGCGGCAGCAGCAGCCCACCGCCCCGACATGCCCCAAGGTACAATTTTTGGGGGGTGCAGAAATCCACCGCCAAGCTCTGGGTTCCTTGCAATACTTTGGCACTGTGGGCACAGCCCTGCCACCTGGTAGGACAGGGCACGTCCAGGTCACCGCGAGCAGCACTCACTGGTTTGCCGGGTCGTTGCAGGCCGGGTTGGCGGCGGCCTCGGTCGGCTCTGGGGACACGGCCACGTCTGCGAGGGACCGGCCATGCACGCCGCTGGGCCGTGCAGAGGCGGTGCCTGCCAGCAGGCAGAGCACCAGGAAGGCAGCGCCAGTGCGCTGGTTGAGCGTCATTGGACCTGCAAACCCCAGGGGCATGGTGGAGTGAAATGGTCTGGAGGCGGGGCGGCGGGGCGTGCGGAGGCGGCGCCAGCCAGAAGGCAAGGCAGCGACAGTACGCGGGCTGAGCTCCATTGTGCCTGCAAGGTTGAACTCCACACCCGTTTAGACGAAAATGCATTGACCGCCGATCACCGCAGGCTAGATAGCGATGCCGAATGTACTCGGCAGGACCACCCCTGAGACCTAGGACCCCCCGAGACATGTCGCCGCAACTCTGGACGCTCGACTGGAGCCGCCCTTCAGACCCCTCGACTGGAAGTGGGGAAGGCACCCCAGACCGAGGACAGGGCCGCCTGTGACACCTCCCCAGCCCGGCGGTTGTCAGCTTCGGCGTCTCGCACCGAAACGAAGAATGCAGGCAGCGTGTGGGCACTGCCAGGAGCGCACGGAGCGCCAAAACAACCCGGCCTGCACAGTTGTGAGCTTGCCTGGTAGGTCGCACGGCGCCACACACGAGCTGGGCACCCTGCGCAGCTGGGAGGTTTGAAATTAGAAGGGGAGGGGGAGATAATTCAGGGAGGAGGAGGGGCCAGGAGGGATGCCACAGTAAGCGGTTTGAGGTGCCTGGTACCGCCGCCAGCTGGTTGTCGTACAGCACCGTCGCCAGTTCAGGCTGAGCACCGCCAGTTCAAGCTCAGTGCATTCTTCTCGGTGACTCATTGTTGACTTCCCTGTTCACCTGCTGCCACTAGTTCCGGTCTGGTGAGCTTGGCTGGGTTGATTGATTTTAGATCGAGAACAGAATGCCCGTGGGAGTCGAGCTGGGCTGGGAGACAGGCGGGCACGCCTCCTGCGTGCCACCTGTTCCCGGCGCTCCCCACAACGGGCCACGACAGGTGGCGCTGTTGACCAGGGCCGGTGTCACCCTCCTGTGTTCTTTCTCCTCCCAGTCCCCTCCCCTTCCACCGCCGCCGCACCCCGCTGCCCGCTCACCCTTCACCGCCGCCTACCCATCTTCACCCTCACCCCGCTTGGTCGTGGGCATTCTTACTTCCCAGCAAAGAAGAGGAAGCAGAAGTCAATGTACAGGACAGGTTGCAGAGGCTTCCAGATGGCGCGGTAAACCTGCGGCAGGTGGTGCCTGCTCGTATCCAACAACCATGGCAGGTGGTGCCTGCTCGTATCCAGGGTGGCGCCGGACACAGCCAGACCGGCAAACAAGGCCCTGGCGGAAGTCATGCCTCTGTTTCTTTGCTGGAACAAGCGGTGCCTTCAACCCACCCCAACACGTGGCGGTTTCAGCTGGGGTGGCATCTGAACTACACAGCCAGCCCCAGCTTCTCGACATCTCTGGACCGACGTGTCTGGACCTGGCTGTGCCCTTCCGTGGACCTGCCAACCCACACCCTCGCGCCCGTTCATTGCATTCCTTTCAATTTACTTTTGCATTGCAAAGAGTGATGTCGGCTAGGTGGGGGCAGCAGGTAGCAGGCAGAGGAGTGAAGAGGCACGGCAGGCACGGCCCGACCTACCTTTCGGGTGCGTCTGAGGGCTACAGGCAGTGGGTAACTGGGCTGCGCGAGAAGAGGAGGCTAGCTGGGTAGCAATGACCCTGCTGTTCAATCTGTACATGATCTCAAGCAGGCAAAGGATGCCAGGAAGAGTGCTAGTTGCCGCTAGAGCTTGCCCGGGACCAAGCGCACTACCGTGGCGCCGCGGCGGCCTCAGGCCGCTGCACATGCCCTACTTCTTCGTCATTTTATTGTTGAATGATAATTCTACCACCGAGCGGGGCACAGGCGAGCAGCGGAGTGGGCGGCAGGGAAGGTGTGGTGAGGCATTTGCCAGCCTGGTGCACACACCGCTCTCCAGCCATGCGGGGTGCAACACACACTGGAAGGGTTCGGGTATGAGGTATACGCCATGCTTCCGAGTATCCGGCACAGTGGAAAGCTTTGATGGTATTATCATCGAGATTGATTAGGACTGCACGGCTGCTGGCAGCTGGTGCGCTTCCGAGGGCACCAAGCAGCGCGGGCGGCGGCGCCAGCATGGACTGCGTCCAAGGTGGAACCGGGAAGCCCACACAGCGCCCTGTACACAGCGATCATTTGACAGCAACAACCTTTGCTTTGCTTGCACTTTCTGCAGACACCTCTTCGCACCACATGGCGGCGGACAGCGGCGCTTTCGTCGATGAGCGGCTGGAAGCTGCTAAGGCTGTGCCCCCGGCACAGCGGACTCCTGAAGTTCGGGGTTTCATCCAGGCCTTCGCCTTCTTTGACGACCTCAACGCTGGGCTGCCGGACCCTCTCGCCCAGCCCGAAGCTGCTTTCAAGCTGGCGGCTGCTGCCCTCGGCATGGCAGGATCGGATGTTGAGACAGCGGAAGCCGTGAAGCGCACAGGCCTAGCGCTGCTCAAGTTCCTGCGGGCGGAGCGGCAGTGCCTGATGCCGCTGCTGAGTCACCCGGCAGCCGTCGCAGCCAAGCAAGGGGCGATTGGGCAGCTGCCGCCACTGCTGACTGCTCGCCCGCCCACGCACCCTGGCAGCGCCGACTTTGCATTTGGCCTCATGCTGCCGCTGCAGCAGCTGGCGCAGCAGGGGGTGTGGCCAGACGACAGCCTGCTTACGCTGCTCAAGGCAGCGGTAGCGCTGTGCGTGTTCGTGGCAGGCAGCCGGTCTGTGGATGCAACGCTCACGCTGCAGCTGGCGCTGCGGGTGACCGCCCGGCTGCAGCAGGAGGGCGGCGCGGCAGGCGGCCGCCAGGAGCTGCAGCGCCAGCTGGCAGCGCTGCAGGCGGGCCTGCCAGCCCCGCTTCTGTCGTATGAAGAGCTGCTGGCTGACTGCATCATCCGCAAGCAGCAGTCGGTGTTCAATGCGTCGTACTATGCCTCCCAAAGGGGCGCCGCGCCCCCTGCCGCCTGCCAGCAGGCACGTGCCCAGGCCCCGGCGGATGCAGCCCTGCTGAGGGCCATGTTTCCCGCCGGCCCTCGGGAGCTCTTCCACGCCGCATTCACCTGCGCCTGTGTTGGCCCGCGTGGCGGCAGCCCCGGCGCCGCTGAGCCAGCAGCAGCAGCAACAACAGGAGCAGCTGCAGCTGCAGCTGCAGCGCCACCGCCCCCAGCGGCTGCAGCGTCAGGGGCCGAGGAAGCCTCACAGCTGGGCAGCTTGCGGCAGGTGCGGCAGGCAGCCGTGGGCGCCCGCAGCGACTACTGGCTGGCCAAGGCCACCTATGGGATGGAGCCCTTAGTGCTTCAGGTGGGGCTTCCCGCATGGGGGGGCTGCAGGGCATTGGGGCATTCAAACCTTCAGCGTCACACCTTGTGCTACGGCTTCCCCATGCCTCAGAACAGAAAGCATGTGTCTGCTTGTTACACCTGCGCTGGCCACTGGTCTCAACTCTCTCCCGTGCTTCACAACACGTGCCGTGATTCCCTAATCAGAGCCACGTGTATATATGCCAAAGCAAGTCTATTACGATCCTGAGCCCCTGCCCCCTTGCTGCAGGGTCTGCACACCCGCAAGCTGGCGGTGCACCCGGGCACCATGCTGGAGTGGCTGCAGGAGGCAGACGCGGCCTACTCGCGCTGCAGCAAGCTGCTGCCCAAAGAGTGGCTGATCGAGGCGAGGGAGATGCGGAAGATCAGCCGCAACTTTCGCCCGCTGGTGCAGGCGGCAGCGGCAGCGGCCGTGCCCGGCGGCATCCCGGTCAGCCAGCTGGAGGGGGCCTACGCTGCCAGCAGGGCTGGAGCGCTGCCGCTGCTGGCGCAGGGGCGGCAGAGGTTCAACCAGCGGCTGCACCACGGGGCGGTGGCACGCTGTCACGGTTGCGGGCAGCTCTCAGAGGACATGAGGAAGTGCTCAGGGTGCCGCACAGCACAGTACTGCAGGTGACAAGGGCAGCGCAGCTTGGTGGGGCGTGTTGGCTGTGCGCATCGGGGGGCCAGGGCGGTCACGGTGGGTGCGTGGGGCGGCCAGTGTGGCAGCGAGACATTTGGCATTTGGGCGGTGTGGCAGTGCGGCGCCGGCAGTGGGTTGTTCGTAACGTCGAGCTTGGTGTGCCGGTTTGACTGCTGTAGCACTTGTGTGGTTCTGCTGAGGGGCAGGAAGCAGGTCAGCATGCCATGGCTGCAGCAGCGCACTCTCGGCCATGCTGCCCGGAGGCCCTGTGACAGGCAGGCTTGCCTCGCCATGCTGGCGTGTCTTGCTGACGTACGCCCTTGCTGATCTGCTGCCCCTTCTGGATGCAGCCCACAATGCCAGCGCTCACACTGGAAGCAGCACAAGTCCGAGTGTCGGGCTGTCGCAGCTGCGGCAGCTGCTGACAGCAGCAGGTGAAGCGGGGCCAGCCCGCAGGCTGCTAGCGGGGGCATCGGAGGCGGTTGAGACGGACCTACTACTGGCTGTCTTCAGAGACGCCTGTGTAAACCTTTAGTATGGCTAAGCTGAATGAATAGTGATGCACTGTGAGCTGAGCTTGAATGAGAGCATGCAGCGAACGGGCCTCCTTTCTATGCAGCGAACGCACCCACTGCCTCGCCAGCTCAGCTCGCCAGCTCAGACCTGGCCAGGTCCTCCGTCTGATGTCGCCATGTGAATTATAATTGGTTAAGTTCAAATCTATCGTCACAGCTGCCCTGACCCCGCCGGTCAGCGCGCGTTTTGACCGTGGCTCTCCCGGTTGACCCGACCACCCCACTTCGGCCGCCCAGCATGAGCAAGGACGTGGCCGCGGAGTTGCGCAGAATACAAGCTCTGCTTGCGGGCCACCAGGACGGCGGTGGCGGCAGCTATGGCGCGGCTGGGCCCCAGCCGCCACCGCCGCCGCCCGCCGTCTCCTCGTCGGCCGTCGACACCAGCGACTCGGAGGAGGACCTGCCGCCGCCGCCAGCCGCGATGAACCGCAAGATTCGGGCCGGTGGTTCTGCTCCAGCGCAGCAGGCGCATGTGCACGAGCTGGAGCGGCAGCTGGCGGCGCTGCGGCAGCAGCACCAGCAGGAGGCCGACCGCTGCAAGAGGCTGGAGGAGGCCCTGGGAGAGGCGCAGCGCGACGGCGCCCTGGTGAGCAGCCGCCTTCGGGGCGAGCTGCTGAGCAAGCAGGAGGAGGTGAGCACCAGGGAGTGATAAGGCTGGTACTGTGGACACCTCTTTGATATGCGGCCCATGCAGGTTCCCGGGCAGATGGGCAGGCACTCCTGCTGAGCATTACTCAACGTACAACCGCCATTACAAAATGCCACCCCCATGAACCCTGCAGACCGCCCAGCTGGCTGAGCTGGTGATGCAGCTGCGTGACGAGGCGGACGAGCTGCGCCACCAGCTGCACCACGCCACCTCGGCGGCGCAGGCCAGCGGGCACAGCGCGCATGCCAGCCTGGAGCAGCTGCAGGCGGCTGCCACAGAGTGGCGGCGCCAGGGGGAGGACAGCCTGGAGCTGCTGGCTGAAGAGCGGGAGCGCAGCACTGGCCTGCAAGCGGAGGCTCACCGCCTGCAGGCGCAGGTGGAGTCGCTGCAGCGCCAGCTGGGCGACGAGCGGGACCGTGCGCGCGCCGCCACGGCAGAGGCGGCTGGGCTGAGCGCCGCCACAGCCCTCGTGGGCGGCCCTGCTGGCCTGGTGGCAGACCTGCGCCAGCGCCTGCGCCAGGAGCGCGCGTGGCGCAAGGCGGTGACGCAGTGGCTGCAGGGCGAGATGGCCACACGGGCAGACCTGGAGCGGGTGCTTGTCAACGTGGGTGCTGCCGCCCGCACCGGACAGGAAGCGCAGTGCACGGGCTGGGGCGTGCACGGGGCGTCGCCGCCGCCGCTGCCGCCGCGCCGCATGGGTGCCAGCCAGCTGGCGCAGCAGCAGCAGCCCGCCTCGCCAACTGCGGTGCACGTGACGGTGCACAGCCCGCCGGGCGGGCACACACTCATGGTGGGGGTGGACACCGGCGCAGGCACCACTGATGCCAGCGAGTACTGTGGCAGCCGGGAGGAGCGGCGGGAAGAGCGGGGTGCTCGTGGTGCCCGCAAGGCAGGCAGGAGCGGAGCCCGCGACGGCGCAGCCTCAAGCAGCAGCGCGGCCGGTACCAACAGCGGCAGCAAGGGCAGCGATAACGGCGGCAACAGCAGGGCGGACTGGCGCGACCACTTCCAACAAACCATGGCTGTAAGAGGGCAGGGGCTCGGGGACATGGGCAGGCTCATGGAGAGATGCCATCTCCAGTGGGCCCTTGGTGATATAGAGTCACATTTTTAAGCAGTGGATCTGAGTGTGAATGCACCGTGTACTTCTTCACTCACTTGACTTGCCTTCCGCTCATGGACTGCAGGCCTTTGACGAGAGGCACACGCGGCTGCAGGCCGAGCTGTCGTCACTGCGCAGGGAGGCCCTGCTGCAGGCCACTTGAAGGGGTCCAGCCATCAGTTGTAGCAGCAGCAGTAGGGGTAGTGGCCAGGCAGCCTGAGCATGCTCGAGCTGACTGAAAGTAGATGTTGTGACCCTCCCATGTGATTGTAAGCTGTGGCCAGAATCATGCGCAACATGTGCATCGACCAAGAGCGGCCTGGACCAAGAGCGGCCTGATTCAAAGTTGGCGCACATGACAGCCAACACCTGTGTGAGCACTTTATGCCGCCTTCGACTTCATCCCTACTGAGCCAAGGGTAGCAAGGAAATTGGGTGGCGGTGAGCATGTGTGTGGCAGCCACCTGTCATACAGGAAGCTTTTGTTGAATATAGTTGCCTTGCCTGTATCAGCTAGCAGTCAAGCAGTAGCCTGGAATTGTGTGGGTTTCATGAAGTTTCGCAGCAGGCAGGGCGGTGGTGGCGCTGCCAGCCTGGCCGCCGCCGCCTCAGCACGCCTGCCCTTCTTGGACCTTAAGCCGCAAGGCGGCGTTGTTTGACTTCCGACCATTGCTCTGAACTCTTCCATGCACGCTCTCGGCCTCCGCTTGTGCCGGGTAGCCGCAAGCTCGCGGGTTGTGTCGGCGCGCTTGCGGGGTAGCGCGTACAGGCTCTCACTTCCAATTCTGGTAGGTTGTCGTCTGATCCAGGCCTGCTATGACGGTATGCTGCCTCGTCCAAAGGTTTGCGCCCTCGCCTGCGGCGCCCTTGGACGCTGAAAGCCTACGGCGCTCGCCATTGTGCTCGAAATGCAGGCTAGGACGTCGCAGTCCGTGCGGGACGCTGCACAGGGCGGCAGGGGACTGGCAACGGGAGCGTTGGCAGCGGCAGCGGCAGCGGCGGCAGACACAATGGCGACACCCAGCACACAGGAGCTGCTGCAACACGTGGCACGCCTTGTGCCCGACCTGGCACGTAAGCATTTGTTGGTCCAAGGGATTGTGTCTCCGCTCTGTGCTGCCGCACAAATCTCCTCCCCCCATTGCGCCAGCCGGTCAGACCAACCCTTGGCTTGGTGCACCCCTGGCTGCTGCCTGCACCCTATCCACTGCCCTGCAGCCGAAAAGTACAAAGGGCAGGCGGGCAAGATTGCGGTAGTGGGCGGGTGCCGTGAGTACACAGGAGCGCCCTTCTTCGCCGCTATGGCGGCACTCAAGGTGTGGCGCTGTGTTCCGCAGCTGAGCTGGCGGGGCGAGGGGCAGGGATGAGCAGCATGAACACATGGGGGTCATCACTAAAGCTCATATTGCTGCTGCTGCTGCCGCTGCTGCCGCACCATTCACCTCCTCACTCTGCTCTTGCTCACCACAATGCCCATGCTGCTGCGCCCTCGCCTGCTGCGCCCGCTGTGCCCCTCGCCAGATTGGCGCTGACCTGTCGCACGTCTTCTGCACCGACGGCGCCGCCACTGTCATCAAGAGCTACAGCCCAGAACTGATCGTGCACCCCTACCTGCCAGACTCGTGGCAGCAGCAGGGGGAGCAGGCAGGGCGGCCGCAGGACGAGGGGCAGCAGGAGCGGCAGCAGGCGGCGGCGCTGGCGGCCATTGAGCCCTGGCTAGACCGCTTTGATGCCGTCCTGGTGGGGCCCGGCCTGGGCAGGGACCCGCTCACACTCTCCACCGTGGCACAGGTGCGACCCTTCCCCTCATACACGTTGCGTGCCCCTGCGCACAGGCTGGCGGCTGGCAGTGGTGCCGCCGCGGCAGGGATCCTGCCGCTCCTGCATCCGTGCATGTATGTGCCTGGCGGCTGCCACAGCGGCCTTCTTCCTGTCACTCTTCGCGCTTGCTTGCAGGCATGCATGCATGTGTTTCAGCTTGCTGCTGTATTTTTGCAGCATATGTCTGCCATGCGCCTTCTGGGCTCGTTGCCACTTACCCCGTTCACCCCGGCGCCCCCTACCAGTCGTCGCGGCTGCTACCCCGCTGCTGTGCCACCGTCTGGGCTAGCCGTTGCTAATTCCTGCCCCTGCCGCTGCCCCTTGGGGTCGCTGCCACTGCTGCACCGTTGCTGCTGCACCGCTGCTGCTTCAAATGCTGCCTCGGCACTGCTGCTGCTGTGCGTGTCGTGCATGCAGGTCATGCGTGCTGTGCGTGGGCGGGGCATACCCATGGTGATTGATGCTGACGGGCTGTGGCTGGTCAACCAAGACCCCTCCCTGGTCAAAGGTACTGTAGGCATGTGGCAGGGGGTTTGCCATGCAAGAGGGGGCGGCCCTGAGAACGGCCAGACACCGGTGGGCCGGCTGCGTCGCCGCCCTGCTGCTGAGGGGTCATCCGCAGCACGCAGCGCTGCATTTGGCTTTTCATGTGCGCCCACCCGCAGACTGCTGCAGCGCTGTGCTGACCACAACTGTCGACAAAGTGGGCTGCCATGAACGCAACACTGAACTGCCATGGTCCCATCGATGCGCGCACCCGCAGGCTACCGCAACGCTGTGCTGACCCCCAATAAAGTGGAGTTCCAGCGGCTGGCTGACAAGCTGGGGGTGGAGGTGGGCAGCCCGCAGGCGCTGCAGAGCATCTGCCAGAGGTGCGGGGGGACGAGGGTGGTAGGAGGGGCGGGGGCAGGGCGTGACACAGCAGGCGGGAAGAAGGCATTTTTTTGTGAAGAGGAAAGCGAGTGCAGCAGGCTGCCCCTATTCGCCTGCATGATCCTGCCTGTTTCGCTGCGCTGCTGCCTCTTTGCACCTTGGCCCCGTGCTGACGTCGCGCCGCCCTGCCACTTGCCGTGCAGGCTGGAGGGTTCTTTGGTTGTGCGCAAGGGCGCGGCAGATGCGGTGGGGGACGGGCGGCAGGCGGTGCTGTGCCAAGAGGAAGGGTCGCCGCGCCGCGCCGGTGGGCAGGCAAGTCTCCTGTGGCACTGCTTGCTTCTGCTCCCGTACAAACGAGCAGCTAGCGCCTGCTGTCCAGCTTTCTGCCTGCCTGCCCGCCGCCTGCACACACTGGCCATCCAGCAAATCCGCACTCTCTCTTCTCCTGCCTGCCCCCCGCCTACAGGGTGACGTGCTCTCCGGCACCATCACCACTTTTGCCGCCTGGGCACAGCGGGCGGGCGGCATCCCCAAGGAGCATCTGCATGACGCCAGCAGCGGCGCTGATGGCAGCGGCGGCAGTGCAGGCGGCGGCATGCCGCTGCCGCCGCTAATGCTGGCGGCATATGCCGGCTGCGTCACGACACGGTAGGTGGCGCCCCAGGGTTGGTTGGAGTTCAAAGGGGCGGGATGCAGGTGTGCCCGTGCGCCGCT
The DNA here is from genome assembly GCA_029339195.1 of Micractinium sp. NFX-FRZ. Taxonomy (NCBI): domain Eukaryota; kingdom Viridiplantae; phylum Chlorophyta; class Trebouxiophyceae; order Chlorellales; family Chlorellaceae; genus Micractinium; species Micractinium sp. NFX-FRZ. The sequence continues at coordinate 64,621 of JAPTJF010000237.1, forward strand.
GCTTTGCCGTGCATGTAGAACAGGCACCCTCCCTCTCTCCCCAGCATCAAAAGACCCTCAGGCCTGTGCGCTGCGCCGTGGATCCCCAAACTGAGTGCTGCCCCGCCCTGCCACCCACGCCGCCCCTCCGTTTGGCCATGCCACCCCTGCCTGCGGTGCATGCAGGCGGGCCTCGCGGCGCGCGTTTGCGCGGCACCGGCGGTCCATGGGCGCAACAGACCTGCTGGCTGAGCTGGGGGCGGTTGCGGATGAGCTGGCTGGATGAAGTGGGAGCAGATGAGCTGGCTGGCAGCTGAATTAGATGCAGCAGGGGCAGGGGGCCGAGTGAGCCCTGCCGGATGGGGCCCACTTGAGCAGTGTATGGACAGCTTGCATTCAGAAAGGGCAGTCTGCTGGGCCGCCTGTTCGCACGCAAACACTTGATAGCCCACGTAACTCCTGGGCGGCTTGATGCTCTTGCAACAAATTCCGGCACAGGCATTACAGGGCGCCACTGGTTGGCTGAGCCGGACAGGGGAATGGTGATATTTGCATGCAGCCTGCAGAGCACTGCCAAGCAACAGGCAAACGTTAATGCATGGCCCAGCAGCCAGCAGGGCAAGCTTGCGTCAGAGCTGTGGCGGTGCATTCTCGTCAACCTCCGCTCTCCGGCGCCACAGCTGCCACCACCGCCTGTTGCCGCCGCCGCTGCTGCTGCCGTCACTGCTGCCGCTGTTGGTGCCATTGTGTGCGGCGCTGGGAGGCTGCTGGTGCGGCGAGCCCCATTCTGCTGCTGCCACCGCACCACCCTTTGCCGCCGCCTCTTGCTGGCCAGGCTGCTGCTGCTGCTGCTGCTGTTGCTGCTGTGCAGCAGTGGCGCCCACGCCGGCAGCCTCAGCGGCACCCTCGCCCTTCCTGACTGCTGACACGCCAGCGAAATATTCCAGCCGCTCTTGCTGCCGCTGCAGCGCCTGATCCACCTTCAGCTGTGCACGGAGCCATGGCTCCCAGAGGTGCCCCTGCTGCTTCAGCTGCTCCAACACCTGCTCCTGCTGCTCCTCCTCCTGCTGCCGCAGATGGGCCAACACATGTGCCCGCACCTGCCACGTCAGCTGTGCCTGCTGTGCCTGCTGCTGTGCCTGCTGCGCCTGCTGCGCCTGCTGCGCCTGCTGCACCTGCTGCGCCTGCTGCGCCTGCCGTGTCTGCTGGTTCTGACGCACTTCCACATGCACCTGCTGCTGCTGCTGCCCCTGCTGTGCTCCCTGCTGCTTCTCGTTGCCAGCGACGCCGGCAGAGGCGCGCCGCGACTCCAGCCCAGCCAGCAAAGCCCCTGCGGCATCCACGTGGCGTCTGGCATTGGCCCGGCGCCGCCGCTCCCACCGCTCAATCTCAGCTGTAGGTGCATGGGGAGAGCAGGAAGAGGCGGCAGCCGCGGACAGTGTGGGTGGAATGCGGCCGGCACGCTTGCCGTGAAGCGGAGCGCCGTGCGTGCATTCCAGTGCATCGCAGAGCACAGCAGGCCTCTGCCTGCAACCTCCTGATGCCTGCCACCAACCGGCGCCCTGCTGCCAACGCACATTCCAACAACAGTGTGCCGCAGCTGCCAACCTTCATTCTGCGCCGACTCAGATCGCTGCCACATGCAATGGCTCGGCAGCTGTGGAGGCTGCAAAAATAAAACGAATCGACAAGAGCTCAAACGGCTGCAAACGCAATGGCTCAGCAGCTGTGAAGGCTGCATAGAAACAAAAGAAGAACCGCACCGGCAGCAGCAGCGAATGCCTGCTCCGCTTCCTCCCTCCACTTGGCCTCCTCTTTCCTCCGGTCCAGCAGCTGTAAGAAGCGTGCTGCGCTGTAGGTGGCGCCACCCACCACTAGCAGTGTGGTCTCCTCGGCCTTCAGAAAGGAGCGCTTGGATGCCATGCGGTGCACTGCACATGTGTGGAGTGCAAGGGAAGGAGGGAGGGGAGGGTGGGGGGAGGAGGCAGGGGTGCATAGCGGATGGTGGTGGGGTGGAGGCGAGGTGGAGGGGAGGGTTGGGAGGCAGGGGCCCGTGCTGGCAGGTGGGGCGCAGCACGGCAAGGCGGCCAGAAGGGCCCGGGGTTGTGGGAAAGCTGGGCACCGTCGCTGCCTACCGCTTGCAGACCAAGCGTGCACCATAGCTGCCCTGCCCCACACCCTGCTGCCTGCGCCCCCACCCACCCACCCACCCGCACAAAAACCCTGCCTTCCAATCTGATCGTCTTCCTGTCCGCCCCGCACCCCGCCCGCCTTCCTCGCCACCGCGGCCGCCCGCCCCACACCGTCCGCCTGTGCACTCACCGGCATAGGCCGTGCCGGCCAGCGCCGACGCCCCCACGCTGTTCAGCCCATGGCTGCCCCAAGTGGCGCACGCCAGCCCTTCTGCTAGCACGTATACCCCCATCACTGCCGCTGCTCGAGCTGCGCCCACCAGCGCGCCATCGCTGACCCTCATCAGGCGCGCCACCCCGCCGTGCACAGACACGCGGGGCTCGAGGGAGCGCTGCAGCATGTCCCGCTTGCCCCAGTTGTCTGTTGGTGTGGGTGGGAGAAAGGGAGGAAGGATGGGGGCAGGCACAGTTGGGGCGAGGCAGGGCGGCCAGCAGCAAGCAAGGCGGAGCCTGTGCATATCTGCGACCTAAACACTGCGCATGGGTGGCAATGCATGTTGGCAGGAAGCAGGGACAACTGGGCAGGCTTGGTACGCCCTGCTGCACCCGCACGCCCCGCCTGCCTCACCCTGCTCGGCAATCTCCAGTAGCCTGGCCAAGGCGCCGGTCACCCCGCCAAGCGCTGCAGCAAAACCCAGCTGGTCCGGCCACTCATCCGCCTCTGGTGGCAGCCGAGGCACGCCAGCCTGCACAGAGGCCGCAGTGGTTTCAGCAAGCAGCGATGGAGGCGGGGAAGGCAGCGGCGGCGGCAGCGGCGGCAGGCACTGGAAACCCAAACGGCGCCCCCTGATCGGTGCGCTTGCGCGATGTGCTTGTACACCGTATTCCCACCTCCTGCGGCCGGCCCAGCCAGTGGTTCACGAGGCGGGAGAAGGCTGGCCAAGCGGTCCGCCCGAGGGCCCCTCCTTCTACGCTGGGCGGTCCCATGAGTTGAAGTGGTACATGAGATTGTTTTGAGGTGTTGATCGGATGCAACTGCGCGACACCGCTTCAACTCACGAGCTGGCGCCACGCTGGCCAGCGAAGCACCTGTCTTGCACCGCACTGCACCCGACAGGAATCGAAAGTCCCACCGCCACAGAGCACAATTGAGTCTCACCTCAGCATTGGCCCAGGCCCAGGGTTTGAACAGTAAATTCAGGACCTTCATGGTTGTGGGTTGGTGCAACCGTGTTGCTTGGATGGATTGCTGGATCCATTCGGGTGTGTGATGGGATGGAGAGCAGCGCTGTTGCCACTGGGCCAGTGGGCGCCGCCGCCCCCGCCGCAACAAGTGGTACTGGCCGCTCTGCCGTATGCAGCCGGCCCAGCGCTCGTCCTAGCCCAGCCTAGGAAGGTGTGGGCTGTTTTCAGCCTTGTCAGCGGCTGCGCGCTCTGCTGCAGATGGTACTGGCAGCTCACTATTGCAGCGCCTGTGGCTGCCCAGGCGCAGGCGCCAGCGCAGCGCCAGAGTGGCAGGACGAATCCGCGCGCGTGCGTCCAGACCTTAGCCCAGCTTGCTTCCACGCGCTCAATGTGCAGGCCACAGTCCGCCGGGCTGCAAAACTGCTGAAGAGGCATGCACTTTGGCCTCTCTTACCTGAATGGAACTGGGCACTGGGGTGAGGTCCACTTGAAGGGGTGTGCTGCAATGCAACAGTTGTAAGGTGCGGCGGGCGCGGCAGCGACAGGCAGCGTGGCGGGCAGCGGTGCACATTATAAGCACATAATCTGAGCACAGAAGCACAGCACCAGACGTAGGTGCCCACCTTCCTGCCTGTCCGCCAGTCTTGCTGAAGGCGCTTTGCAGCACCAGTGCTTCCCTCAGCCGTGCGTCGCGCACAGCCTGCCCCTCCTCCTCCTCACGCCCTGCACCTGCACCTGCGCCTGCCCCTGCTCTTGACCTCTCCACCTGCTCTCCCTACCCCTCCACCTCCCTGCGCCGGCGCCCGGGAAGTGCAGTGGGCACCTGGTCCCTCCCCCTGGCAATGATGCTGGAGGACAGCCGAGAGGAGGAACATGGCTGCACAGTGCTCCTTGCCGTCCTTATCTTTGCATTCGGCCTGCTGCTGAGCACGCTCATCCACCCTTTGCCCGCCCCCAAGGGCAGACCTGCACAATTCCCCACCTGGCTGTGCCGCCTTGTCACGCCGTGCCAATCCCGCATTACCACGCCCCACCCCCTCCTCCCTCTGCTTGTACTATTGTGGTGGTGCTTACAAACATACATGTGAGGTGCGGCTGCAGGCATGCCTTCTCGATTTCACAGGCGAGCAAACCGCAGGCTCGGCGTGGCGACTGGTGACGACTCGGCGCAACCACAAGTGGAAGATGAGCGACTGAGAGGGGGGCGAAGGGCTGTTAAAAAATGTGCAGAGGGTCCGATCTCTGGAATGCGGGATCTCCAGGGGCTATAATGCCACTGCCAGTGGCGTTTGGTGGTACAGGACAGGGTGGGTGTAGGGGAGGGGGCCTGGCAGGGAGGAAAAAAGGCTGCTGCGATCGAATATCGGCGGGGGGTGGATCCGGACGGACAGTACACAACAACGACAACACGCGAAGAGAAGGCTGTTTCTGCGAAGGGCCCGGTAAGGAGCAAAAATAGGGCGCTGGCCAGGGCGGGGGGGGCGGGGCACAAAACAAAATTTGGAGGCGGCGGCGTCTCGGCGCACCGCACAGTGCGGGCGCCGAGGGGCAGGGGGCCGCACGGCCACAGAGGCACAGCAGGGGCAGGCGAGATGCGGGGGACAAAACCAAGGGTAGTAGGGAGGGCACGGCAGGTGCTCACACACACACTGGGGAGAGGGGATGGGTTCGTTTTGTTTATTCAAGAACAGGGGAATGGGGAAGGACCGGGCGTTGGAGGGCGGGGGGGGGGAAGTGGGGTGGGCCTATGAAGTGGCAGGCAAGATACGGGCATGATTCAAGACTGGCTTGCCTCTCAAAGGGCATCCAGCCAGCCAGAGAGGGTGTTGAGGTGGCAGGAGACTGACCAAGGGAAAAGGCAGGGCAAGGGAAGGCAAGAGGTGCAGCTGAAAGCTAGGAGCAGGTCTAGGCTATGGTCGGCTAGCCGCCGTTGCATTAGGAAGAAGGGTGTGCGGCAGGCGGGTGGCCAGGTCAGCAGCTGCCAGCTCAGCAGCTGCTCTGCACCTCGTGCTTGATTGCTGCCCGCCGCTTGAGTCCCGCCAGCTGGGTGGTCAGCCTGCCCTCCACTTCATCCCGGTTGGCAAACTTGCGGGCGTGGCGAGCCTGGCTGGCGGTGTGGTGGGCGCCGGCAGCCGTCGAGTACTGCTCCCCCGCCTGCTGCCCCTCAAGCTGCTCCTGCTCCTGCTGCAGCGGCTGCTGCACGGCGCTGGCGTGCTGCCGATCGACCTGCTGCTCCGCCGCGGCAGCGCTAGCCGCTTCGGCGTGCTGGCTTGCGGCCGCGTGCACCGCCGCTGCTACGTGCTGCCGTTCCTCCATGCGCCGCCTGCTGGCCTCAAACCGGTGGTGAAGCTGGGCGTCGGCAGCCACGGCATTCCCCTGGGTTCCGCTGCCGCGCTCATGCCCCCGCGCACCGTGCCGCCCGCCCAGCAGCGCCGCCAGCTGCTCAAACGTCGGCCCGCTACGCAGGTGGGCACCCAGCCGCTGGGAGTGCGCCTGGGCCGCGCCCTCTGCCCCCCGCCGGGCGTCGTGCACCAAGTCGGCTGCCCGGGACATGAGCTGCTGCAGCCGCTGCGCATGGGTGCGAGCATGGCTGGCTGGCGAGGCGCGGTGGTGGGGTGGCGTGTGGCTGGCATCGTCGCTGTCGACGGCATGCTCAGCAGCCATGCTGTGCATGCTGTGGTGCAGCGGTTCCTGGCTGGTGACACTGTGCTGCGGCGGCTGCTCGGGCTCAGGGGCTGCTGCAGCGGCAGATGCGGCAGGCATGGGGTTCTCGGGCGGTGAAGCCTGGCTGCCGGCGCTCACGGCTGCTGCGGGTGCGGCAGCGCCTTTGCTGCCCAGCGCCTGTGCCCCTGCCGCTGCTGCTGCTGCTGCCTTGTCTGAGTTGCGTGCGTTCTTGGTCATACTGCGCCACACACGCTCGCGCTGCTGCTTCTCAGGGTCTGCTGCCGCTGCCGGCGACGGACTGGCAGCACTTGCAGCAGCAGTTGCCGCGCTGGCGGCAGCATCGGCGCCCTGCGCCCGCCGCCGCCGCGAGCCGCCGCCCCGCTTGGCTGCAGCCTTCTGCTTCAGGCCCGCCATCTGAGCCTGCCACTGCTCCCGTGCAGCAGGCTGCGGCGGAGGCTCTGCGCCGCCTGCCGCGCCCGCAAAGGACGAGCCGCCACCGCTGGCCTTGGCGCGCCGCCGCATGCCAAACGACCAGTACCAGTCGTGGAAGCTCCAGCCGCTCTGGTTGGCGGGGCGTGAGTCGATGTCCTTGCCGGCCCGCTTCCCCATCACCAGCTCATACGCCTCCTGCACTCACACAGTGGGGAGGGATTGCGGGGGTTGAAGGCAGCAGCATGAGCAGGGGGGTGCGGCGCAGCGCGCTGCGTCCGGGGTGAAGACGTGCCAGGCGGATGGTTGCCTGTGCCAGCACCCAGCAGGGCTGTGCTTCGCAGCCCTGCCTGCTGTGAACGTGAACAGAGCCCCCAAACTGGCTTCTAGGGGGAATACTTGCAGTGTACGGCAAGGGCGCACCTGGATACTGATGAAGCGGGCATGCGCCTTGGGGTCGTTGGACCTCACATCTGGGTGGTGCTGCAGCGGGAGGGTGGGAGCGTAGGCGGCAGCAGTGGGAAGGGGGAACAACAGCTTGAGGGCTGGAAGTGCTCCCTAAAGCTGTCAGCGTAGGTGCTTGCCAAGCATGTGAACGTGAGTACGTCAGCAGCGGGGCACGCTCGGCACCTGCCTGGCAGCTGCGTGCCGGCAGCGCACCTGCTTCACCAGCTGTCTGTGTGCCTTCTTGATCTCCGTCTCGCTGGCAGAGCGTGGCACGCCCAAAGTGGCCCAGGGGTCCTGCAGCCCAGCGCGGACCTGCGGGGTGGCACAACATACGGCGGCGGGTGCGTTGAGCTGAGAGTGCAGGCGGAGGGGCGGGGCCAGAGGGGCGGGGCCTTCCTCCTCCCAGAGCCGAGGCGTCTGAAAACGGCATGCCATGCCATGATCGCCAGGACTGACTCGAACGGCAAGGCTCACGCAGACAGCGGAGGGTTGGTGTGTCGCCATTGCCAGCTTCAGGCGCACCTGGAGGAGGTGGCCCCGGGGTGTCGTTGCTGTCGCCCGACGGCACCTGGCCTGCTGCAGCGGCGCGGCCTGCAGCCGGAAGGGCTGCTGGCACGCAGGGCTAGGCCGCATCGCCGAAAGTCTCGGTTGCTGACGACAGCGGCTGCGAGCGTGCTGACTGAATCTCAGAAAGTCGTGAGCAGCGACAGAGGGGGCGTCAGGCTGCAACAAGCGTCGCCAGTGTCTCTCGGCTAAAAGCCCTCCCACAGACGAGCCCCTTGCAAGGTCGGGATGAAGTTTGCTTGATAACAGGGGCAGACAAACAAGCTATGCCCTGTTCAAGGGCCTGCCAGGAGAGTTGGTGCCGGGTCTGCCAGCGAGGCAAGGCGTCAGCACGCTTCAACCGGGAGCCCTCGTGACCCAACAGCAACCACGCATGCGTAAATTGTTCAGGTGCACGCCTCTGAGGCTGCACGCTCACCCTCCTGCCCACTCCTTGTCGCCCACCACCTGCTGCTGCGCTCCGAGCCCCAAGGTGCTCTGTACTTGCTCGGAAGGTAATTGCCAACGTTATCAAGCCTCCCAGTGCAGCCACGGACAGCCGGGCTGTGACCAACCACCGGCTGGCGGCAGGCGGCGCCCCACGCCGCCACTCTCCACTGCCCCAGTGCCGTGCCGCAGTGCACACGTACAGCCATGGCTGACCGCGTGTTTGAGCGCATCCTCAACCAGACCGACCGGTCAGAGCAGCAGGACCCCGAGCAGCGGCGGAAGAAGGTCAAGGTGAGCGAGCGGAAGAGCAGGTGTTCGTGACTGTGTTGCAGTGCGGGCACCTGCGGCGGACCTTTTTGGAGCAGCAGCAACGGCAGCAGTGTGCAGCATGCTGACAAAAGTGGCCTGTTTTGGCCGCATGCTGCGTGCTGCCCCTCTCAGGCAGCCTGCACCTGCCAGCTGTTGCAGCACGCACACGTGCTGCGCTCCCGCTCCGCCCTGCCGCCAGCAAGCAGCGCCTCTCCGCCCCAGCCTCCACTCCTTCCCTCCAACCCCTGTCCTGCTCTGCTTGTTCCCACCCGCCGCCCGCAGGCGAGTGAGGAGGATGAGCTGCGCAAGCTGTCCACGGGCATGACGGCAGGGGATGCCATCAAGCGCATCCTGCTGGCTGCCAAGGACAGGGACTACTTCCGGTGGGTGCTGAGCGCGGGGCGCAGGAAAGGGTGGGCAGGCAACGGTGGCAGAGTAGTTGTAGGATGGTGGGTGAAATGTGACGGCGGTGTGGTGGGTTGCTGAACATAAGTCAAGCACACATACGGCTGCTGCCTTTGGTGGCGGGCCACGCCGCCCCCACCGCCCGCCCTCACCCACCCATCCCGCTCCTGTCCGTTGCCCAGGCTGCTGGAGCTGCCGCCCCCCGGGGTGGACGCGCTGGGGCGGCCCTGCTGGGACATTACGCCCGCCCAGGTGTCCAAGGCCTACCGCAAGCTGTCCATCCTGGTGCATCCCGACAAGAACCCCGGGGCGGAGGCGCGGCAGGCGTTTGAGGAGCTGAACGAGGCGCACCGCACGCTCAAGGACCCAAACAAGCTGGTGGGTGCTTTGCTTATCATGTAAACAACACGGATGCTGCAAGTGCAGTGGCAAGGGATGCAAGGAATGGGGAGGCGGTGAGCGGGACTCGCTGCACGCTCAAGGATTCAAACAAGCTGATGGGTGCTCCTCCAATACCAATGCCTCCCTTCAACTAACTCACCGGAGGAGCGTCTCGGCGAAGCACCGGGCAGCAGCTTGGCCTCCAGCCTTGTGGCTATGGTCCCCTATTTTGTATCCCATTCTTTGTCCCATGTTGTTCCTGCCCACGCCTCAGGAGGGCATTCTGGCGGAGCACCTGGAGGCGGCCGTTGCGCGGCAGGAGGAGGCGATGGCCAGCGCCCCGCTGGAGGAGCGCGTGATGATGCAGGCGCAGCAGAAGGCGGCGGCAAAGGCGCTGCGCAAGGCGCAGGTGGGGTGCGGGGTGGGCATGTGTGTGTCTGGGGATGGGAGGCGCATGTGCTTGTGTGTGTCTGGGGATGGGAGGTGCGTTTGCTTGTGTGTGCCGGGGATGGGCGGTGCGTGTGCTTGTGTGTGCCGGGGATGGTCGGGGTGTGGATGTTGCACATGGATAGGCATGTGTGCTGGGGGACGTGCGCGGGCACAGTAGCTTGGCGGCGTGGCGGGTGGGGAGGGGCTGCTCCTGCCTCCACAGTCTGCTGCAGTGTTTAACCCTCACTTGGGAGTGCTGCTGGCTTGCTCCTGTGGCTGTGCATCTTTCTGCTGCATTACAAGCGGTGCTTGCGTACTCTCCTGCGCTGCCTCCTCTCACGCCTCGCAGGGCGAGATGCTGCAAAGCGGGATAGCGCAGCAGATGCGGCAGCGAGTGGAGGCGGCCAAGCGGAAGCGGGCGGCAGCAGAGCAGTCGCGATACAGGTGCAGTATATGGCATGGTGGCACGCACAGGCAGCGTCGGCTGTGCAGGGTGGGCGGTATGGGCGCTGGAGTGACAGGGCAGAGTTTGTGGAAAGGCAAGCAGGCGATGGCAGGCGGGCGGGCGGGACCGTGATGGCAACGCCTACCTGCGTGTGCCTGCCTGCCCGACGGCTTTCTGGCCTCCTCGGCTGCTTCTGGCACGAATCCTGCAGGCGCACAGATGAGGACGAGGATGGGGGCCTCAAGCTCGACGATGACGAAGAGGAGGATCGGCGGCGGCAGGAGCAGGAGCGGCAGCAGCAGCAGCAGCGCAAGCAGGAGGGCAGCAGCAGCGACGAGGAGGACGCGGCAGCTCGGAGACGAGCGCTGGCAGCACGGCGGCAGAAGCAGCGCAAGCCCAGCGGAATGTGACGGGTGCGGCTGCCAGCTGCTGGGGTTGGGCGGCGCCTTGCCAAACCCAGCTTTACACAGCCCATACAGACGCCACGGCGTTGCGACCCCCTGGTGGCCTGACCTTCTCCTGACTGCACTTGCATTTCATGGACCGCCGACCTATTGTATTGACCCCAGCCATTCCTGCCTCTGTTCAATGAATTGTTTCTCAAGGCCGCCAAGCTCTGGCTGGCCATATTCAAACCTGTGGGTGGTGTAGGTGGGCGCCTGCGTCGTCTGCAGACATGGCAGGTGACCTGGCAGTGACATTAGCACAGCAAAAAAGACTGCAGCTGCAGCCTCGCTGTAAGGAGCAGGATGATTGAAATGATACGCTAGAACATTGCTTTGGTGGCTGTCGGAACGTTGTGCTGCATGGTATGGCCAACAAACGCCATGGCAAGACGGTGCGCATAGTTGCCGCCGCCATCCAGGCAGGCAGCCTGGGGACCAGGTTGTTGTACTCGGATAGTGAGCTTGGTGGACGAACGGCGCGGAACGTGGCCCCACAAATCCCGAGGCTCAGGGGTCATGCCACACCTGATGTGGTGTTTTTCCCGAATTTGGACCCCAACAGGCTCCTCACTACAGCCATCCAGCCCCTCACTCAACATGAGAGGAAGGTGGTGATATTTGAATTTGGCCATACCAGCGACAAAAATATGGTTGAAGTGTTGCGGGACAAAGTGCGGCAGCATGCTGCTTGGGCGGATTATTTGAGGGGCCAGGCTGCTGCCTGGGAGGTGACTGTGTACCCAGTGGTGGTTTCGCATTCGGGCCTGGTCACAGCTACGCTGGCGGAGGGACTACTGGAGTGTGGGGTGAGTGCGCACGGGGCGACACGCGCGGTTGGGCGGGTGCTGAATGCTGCGGTTTCGAGCACTGAGAACATCTGGAAAACGAGAGGCAAGCTCCTGAAAGAGTTGGAAAGGGCAGACCCCGGCTGACAGGCCCCTCCAAGGGGGTGGGTCGGCAGTCTGGCAGCGGCGGCATTAGCCGCCGCCAGCCAGGCTGTCGCGTATCACCCCCCAGTCACCCAAGCGTGTCAACTTCTTCTTCTTCTTCTGCCTGAACGCCTGAACCGGATTTCCTTGCTCGGCTCGGAACCGCCCTTGGTCGCTCAAACCGCGGCTCCCTGAGGCTTCGGCACCCGCCAGCGCACAGCAGGAGACCTTGCCATTCGTAGAAGCTCGACCCAGCCCTTGGAGGCGACAGCAAGCGGCGGCAGCAGGCAGCGGCCGTCGGCGGCGGCGGGGGCAGCCCAAGCACAGTCCGCCACACAGGAGAGGCACACCATGTCGGCCCAGCAGCTGGCGCAGGACATCAGCAAGCTGCAGCCGCTGTTCAAGGCGCCGTGGGACAGGGGGGATGAAGACAATGCGCTGGCGCACTGCTGCCAAGCGTTTGAGCTGGCAAAGGTGCTGCCCCCCGGCGCTGGCACCGCCCAGTTGCAGCCCTTGTGCAGGTGAGAGCAAACGCGCCCGCTGGCTTGTGATTGCACCCCAAACAAGTAGAGAGTGCAGAGTGGCAGGATAAGTTGCATTGTCAATGGCAGTGCATGTCAATGGGGCAGAAGGGTTCCCCCCGCCCGTATCCCCAGCCAGTCGCAAGCGACCCAGGGCCGCATGCTGCGCCCACCGCTCTGCCCATGCACGCAGGGAGCTGCTAGCATTGGCAAAGCAGCTATGCGTTCTGGAGCCGCAGCTTTGGCAGCGGCTGGGCGCCACGCGCGACGCTGACGTGGCAGGCTTGAAGCGCATCCTCAGCCAAGCCTCTGCGGGCGCATACGTGTCGGCCATCTGTCTCTACACAGGGGTGTGCACCTCCCCAGCGGCAATCAAAGACGACCTGCTGTTCCACCTGGGCAAGGCCACAGCGCTAGGCTTCCGCACCGCCCTGGCAGCCGCCGAGCGCCTGGCGGCGGCGCTGCCGAGCATGGCAGGCGGGGCGGGCGGGGCCACGGGCACCATGCTGCGCGGCCGCTTGCCCTTCCTGCTGGGCCTGCTGGTCCGGCCGGGGGCGCTCGTCGCACAGACCGCGGCGGGGGCCCCTGCGGCTCGCAGCCTGCAGAAGCTGCGACGCAGCGCCTGGTCGCCAGAGGCGCTGCTGGAGGCCATGCTGCTTGGCTCCAGGGCGGCGACAACCCTGCTCAGGGCGGGGCCCCCGGGTGAGTGTGCCAGCTGTGCGTGCCAGGCTGTGTGCACTGCTCAGCATGGAGTGCACAGCACAGCGTGCATGCATGCATGTGTGCCTGCTCAAGGCGCCGCCGTGCCATTAGGGTTTCGGCGGCCCGGCGTCGTGACGTGCTTGCACGGAGCTCAGAGAGCAGCAGCAGCCTCAAGCCGTGTTGTTCGGGGCACACCGGCAGCCTCCCACCTTGGCCTGCTCCCCTCCGCCCACAGCCTCCCCTGCTATGGCTACCCCTCCGTGCAGAGAGCACGTGGAGCCTGCACTTGGCCACAATCCAGGTGGCACTCAACATGGCTGCTGAGATCACAAAGCCGCCTGGGGAGCGGCTGTTGGCGCCAGCCGACAGCCGGCAGCAGCGGGCGCTGCTCGCGCCCCTGCTGGAGGCGGTGGAGCAGCTGGCGGCAGGTGCGGCCGAGGGCGGCAGCGGGGGCTGGAGCCAGGCGACTATTGAGAGCCCCATGTGGCAGGTGGGTGGGCAGGGCTGGTTAGGGGTGCGTTCTTCACAAGTGCAGTGGGCCCCACACACAATCACGGCTGTGCTTGCGCTTGCTTGGATGCCGTGCACATGCTGGTGCAAGACACAGACACGCTGCTGCCGCTTGCAAGCCGCCCTGCTGGCTGCTCAGACCTGAACCCTTGTGCTCCGTTCGCACAAGTGGCAATGCTGCTGCACCCACGTGGCTCTTGGCTCCCCCACTCACCAATGCCATTGCGCCCCCCACTCAACTCTCCCCCTGCGCACGCAGTTGGCGTGGCAGCAGGCGCTCAAGGCGCTGCCGCTCGTCCTGCACTGCCCAGAAACCGAGCACTTCACGGCTGACGAGGCGGCAGCCCTGTCCCGGGCAGCGAAGCAAGGCGTGGCGGCTTTCACCGCCGCGGCTGCCGCGCTGCCATCGGGCGCGGCGCTGCCACCCTGGGTGTCGCAGGCAGCGGCGGCTGTGGAGCTTGGCACTGCGGCCTGCGATGCCGTCTTCAGGGCCAGCATGCCGCCGACCGCGGACTTCTTGGGCAGCCCAGAGGGGCAGAGCGGGTTGATCCGTGCGCTGCTGTTGGCGGAGGCGCAGCTGCCCGCCACACTGCAGCTGCTGCGTGCGCTGCTGTGCTGCGTGGCGGGCAGCGGCGGCGCCGGCATGGACACCCAGGGTGCGCAGCGGCTGCTGCAAGCGGCAGCCGGCTTGGTGAGACACGTGGACGGGCTGCGGCTTCAGGACATTGTGACGCTTGCCCCAGCGCTGGTTCTCATCCAGGATGCTGAACCCTCCGATGCGGCAGCGCGGGCGCTGGCAGTGCTGGCGTCTGTGTCGGAGGTCAGCCTGCGCTGCCTGGCGGACTGCGCCGCCCTGGAGGCAGCCGTGGCGCGCCTGCTGCACGCCGCCTGCCCGGCGGGCGGCGTGGGGCGGTACGGCGACAGCCAAAGCCTGATGGCGCGCCTTGAGGAGACGGCTGGGTACTGCCTGACCGCGGCTTTCAACCTGGTCGCCGCCCGACATGTGCACCACGACGTCGCCAGCCTGGCGGGGGCGCGCCCCGCCTGCCTCTCGCTGGCGCACACCGCGTGCAAGCTGACGCAGGCCGCGGCGGCACGCCCGCAGCTGCTGCGCACGCTGTGGGAGGAGGGCAGCGTGGAGCGCAAGTTCTGGGCGTGCGGCGCGGTGGCGACGGTGGTGGGCTTGGTGGTGCACCTGCCGGATGATGAGGCAGCGCCTGACGGGGAGGCCGACAGGTGAGCTGGGCTGCACCAAATGTGGATGGCTGGTGGGTTGGTTCGTGTGGGAAGCTGTGTGCAGAGGTGGCAGCACTTGTGGAGGTGTGCCCTATCGGTGGGCTGTACAGATGGGCTGCACCGGGTTTGTTTGTTGATGTGGGGTGGTTGATGTGGATGGCTGGTCACCATGGGCAATGCACAGGTCGAAACTTTTGTGCCTTACCCACAGCCTCTCCCTGCCACCAGCACCCTCCCACTCGGCTGCAGGAAGCTGCAGTCGTGTGCGCTGGCAGCCCTGACCGCCTTGCGAGAGCCTCAATGGCTGCTGCGGCGGCGGCAGGCGGCGGCGCGGCTGACAGCTGGACTGAGGACGAGAGAGCGGCGGGCGGCTTGGGGGCGCAGCTGGACAACTGTTTTGTCGAGATGATGTGCATGCTCCTGTCCCAGCCAGACATCTGCCACCTGCTTCTGGGGGAGGGGGCGGTGTCGGACGTGGCGGCGGCTGCGGTCCGCTTGCTGGTGAGTGGCAGCAAAGCAGCAGCAGCAGGAGCAGCAGCAGCAGTAAAGCAGCAGCACCAGCACCAGCACCAGCACCAGCACCAGCAGCGGACGGAAATGCGGTAGGAGGGGTGCCTGCTCTGGCCACCAGTTCGCACACATGCGCAGCCACCGTTAGCAGCAGGGCACTTGCATGCTGCAACCGCCGTGTGCTGCTGCTGCTGACGAGTGTGTGACCGCTGCGCCCCATTTGCCTCCCAACTCCCCGGGACCCTGTTGCCAGGGGGGCAAGAGCGTTAATGAGCGTGCTGCCGAGCGACTGTGCGAGGCCTGCAGCGAAGCCTATGGGTAAGGGCGGGGCAGAGCGCGGGCGGGGTGCCTGTGCATGCTGTGCCGCGTGCAACGTTCACCTGTGCGCACAGCGCCTCGGGCCCTGCTGCTGCTGCTGCTGCTTTTGGTAGGGGCCAGTGGTGCGGGCACAGAGAGACCTGCCCCATGTTGTGCACAGGGCACATGCAGCACCACAGATCGAAGGCAGATGCACGCGTGCGCACGGCAGAGGGATTGAGCAATCAAGAGGGGGGGATAGAGAGCGGTCTGTTACGGGGGCAGGCACCGTGCCGCCGACGCAGTGCCACGAGCACAGCGCGCACAGCGGGGACCTGCCACACGTACTGCTCGAAATGCACAAAATGCTCATGTGTCTGCTTGGTTGAACACACTGCAGGCCTGCACTGCCAGGCTGATGCTGCCAGCTGCCCCCACCTGCCTGCCTGCCTGCCTGCCTGCCTGCCTGCCTGCCCTGCTTGCAGGCTAGCGCTGACCATCGCGGCACAGCCGGGCTTTGCTGAGCTGGCATCGGCCCCTACAGAGGTACGCTTGCTGCTGTGCACCACGGACGTGCGCATAGCATGGGCGCACAGGAAAGAGGAGGCCGCGCCCTTGCCTCCCTCTGCATTACGGCCGTTTGTGCAATGCTGTGAGGCCTCCGCTGCCGGCCCCCGGCCTGAGCGCTGCCCCCCGCCTGCCCCAACGCCACCCCGCCCGCTGCAGCGCGGCTTTGCGCACGTCGAGTCTCAGCAGCACGGCGACATATTCCACGCTGTCGAGTCCAATGTGATGGAGGATTTGGATGAGGGCAGGCTGCGGCAGCTGGGCGCGGCGGGGGTGGCGGTGCGGAGCGCGGGGGTGGCGGGCATGCTGCCCGCGCTGCGCCGGCAGAAGCTGATCATGGCCGGGCTGGCAGCTGAGCAGCTGGAGGAGGAGCCAGTGGTACCGCCAGCTGGGTCTGACGAGGCGGATGAGCTGGCACTGGAGCGGGCGCACGCGCTGGGTGCCCGGCCGGGGTGCAGCAGCCTTCAGTGCAGCAACCTTGCGGGCGCCAGCGAGGCGGCGCTCAGGCCTCGCCGCTGCAGCCGCTGCCGCGTGGTCAGGTTCTGCTGCGACGCGTGCAACAAGGCGGAGTGGCGGCGGCACAAGCGCGCGTGCGGCCTGCTGTCTGTGGCTCGGGGCAATGCGGAGGGGCAGGAGTAGACAGCGCAGCTCCAGTTTGGTTAGTTGCCTTAATGTTGCAAGAGCTTTCCACCGTCAGCTTGTGTGTGTAACCACTTGTGAGTGTGAGGCACAGTGTGAGGGGCAGTGACTTTACAAAGGGTTCGGGACGCAAGGCAAGCATTTGAAACAGGTATGGAAGAGGGTTCACACAGGAGCAGGGCAGACGAGAGAAGAAGAGCAGGAGGAGCAAGCTGGAGAGGGAAGGGGGGCCTCACTAAACAGACCAGAGTCAGGAGAGATGGTATCGTATTCGCAAAGGGGCAGTGAGCTTTTAACGTCACTAAGACAGAGCGTGTGTGAGTTCAAGCGGTGCTGGCTTCATTAGAACTGCTCAGCCGAGCGACCCGGGCCGGTCCCGTCACGTCACCCGCTGCCGCTTCTCCTGCGGCGGGCTGCCATACTCTGCTGCGAGGGCCGCTGCCACTGCTGCTGCTGCCTCGTCATCTAACGGGTGCTTAAGATCCAGCTTCTCCTCCTTGACCACCACCCCCACTGCTGCTGCTGCTGCTGCTGCTGCTACGTCGGCGGCGCCAGGCAGGCTGCTAGTGGCGGCTGCCGCGGCCGCCAGGTCATCTGCAATCTCACGCTGGGCTGCCAGCTCAGACAGCACGCCGGGGGCGCCACCTGGCGCGTCGGCAGGCGCACCTAGCGCGCTGACCAGCACAATGGCCCCGTCTTCAAGGCCATACCTGCAAGCAGGGGGCGGAAGGGTAGGGGGCGGTACAGATGGTTGGCACTGGTGTGCACAGCCCCATGTGCACGCAGCACTACGGTTCCCGCACCCAGGCACTGCTGCCCAGACACTGTCCCAAAGCCAGCCAACGCAAAAGCAGCGCCAGCTGAACCCCATCTCCCATGCTATACTGAGCAAGCGGCGGCGTCACCCCTGCAGCACCCCTTCCCTGTGCAAGCCACGGCTGCCCTCAGAGGAGAGGCTGAGCTGGCGCCCACCCACCTGGCGGCCTCCTCGGCATCCAGCGCCTTGGCCCCGCGGTACCGCCACTCCTGGTGACCCTCATCCCAAAACTGCTCAAACTGCTCCCCAGACAGGGCACAGTGCGTCTGCAGGCAGCGAGGGAGGGGAAGGGGCAGGGTGTGAGGGGTAGGGGAGAACTGGCGGCGCTACAGCAGGCGGGGCTGGGAGGGGCAGCAGGAAGGCAACCAACAACCGGGGCAGCGCGGCATGCCTGCTTGCAAGGAGAGCAAGTGAGCTAGGCTGCAAGTGACCACACTCGTACCTACCAACCCACCCAAGCTGCCCCCACCCCAGCCCACCTGCGAGTCGTCCACCGGCACGCTGTGCTTGCTGGGGTCCAGTGCTGCCGCCGCCGCTGCCTCCGCCGCCGCCGCCGCCACGCCTGCCGCCTGCTTGCCCGCGGCGGTGGCTACGCCGCCGGTGCCGCCGCCCGCCGCGCCCGCCTGACCCACCGTGCTGGCCAGCCAGGTGTCCAGCTCAAGGTACCACATTCGGGAGCCGCGGGCAGAGGCGCCCGCCTGCTTCTGTTGGCGGCGCAGGAACTTGCGGTCCAGGAAGCGCGACTTGGTCTGCTCCGTCTGGCGCAGCAGGCGGGCCACTGCCGAGGGGTTGGGCTCCTGCAACGTCACAACAGCGTCGGGTGGGCGGGCAGGCAGGGGGCAGTGGGCCGGGTGAGGGGGGTTGCATGTGGTGGGTGGTCGGGGGATTGGACCCGTGAAGGGGACGAGGTTGGTGGGGGAGGGTGAGTGCGGGGGGCGCCTGCAGTCTGCAGAGGCAGGGCCGGGGCACAGGGCGGCAGATGAGCAAGCAGGGTGTGAACGCTGCATCTGCTGCATGGTCGGAAACATGATGGGGAGGGTGTGAGGGGCCTGGGTGGGGTGGGGCCTGCACTCGTGCAGGGGCGGGGGAGGGAGGCAGGTGCCTGGCAAGCTGTGTACCTGGGGGTACCAGGGAGAGCAGCGGGCACGGGGCACATCTCGGCCCCGTGCTAGCCTCCCACTCTCTGCCTGCTTGGCATGGCAGCCACTCATCCATCCAAGCTGCTCAGTGAGGGGCCTGTGTTTCCTCCTACACACCGAGCAGCATGGATTGCCTGCCCAGCCTGCTGTGGTTGCTTCCAGTGAGCAGGCCCCGCTGGTCACTGCTGCTGTGCTGGGATGCTTTCGAAGCTATTTCAACCCTCAGCACAGCACCGCAGTTCATTGACAGGCGGTCAAGGGAGGTGCGTGGGCCTGCCCCATTCCCGGCCTGCCTCGCATCAACACCAGCGCTGCTGTCCCCTCCCAGCCTCTCCGCCTGCTCCGCATGGACGGCCTCAACAATACCGGAGGTTGCATGCACGCTGCAGCTGGGGCTTGCTGGCGGGCGGGTGGGCAGGCAGGCAGATGCCGCTAGGTGCACCGCTGGCGGGGCAGACCCCCACAGGCAGCCCTGATCTGACAGGAAGCCCTGCTGTGACTTGATTGCTGCCGACGCTGCGCTGAGCTGGCGTAACTGTAGGGGCTGCGGGGCACATGCGTGGCAACGGGCAGGCTGCACCCACTCTTCCGCCAGCCACAGCGAGCATGCAGTGTGGTAATACAGGTGGTGGAGCAGGCGCAATAGTAGAGGTGTGGAAATGGTAGGGTGCGTGCGGGAGGCGCGCACACAGGGACAAAATAATGGGGGGGCGCATGGGCACGCGGAGGGGCGGCCAGACGGCAGTGCACGTGCCCGGCCCGGCCGCCCCTGAGCCGGCAGTTGCCTGCACCAAATGTACCTTGAGTCGTTCCGGGGTGAACTTGGTCGTGGCTGGCTGTTCCCGCTCTGGCGTGGCCGTCAGCGCTGACGACACATACGGCGGCGTGGCCGTCAGGGCACCGCTGCCGCCGGAATACGCCTGCGCGAGCGGCGCAGCGACTGCGGGCACCAGGACAGCAGGCTGTGCACCCGGCGCTGTCAGCAGGCCTGCTGTCATGAGAGAGGACAGGAGGTCGGGGACGCTGAGCTGGGCAGCGGGCTGCTGCTGCTCCTGCTGCGGTAGTGCACCGTAGGGTTGCTGCTGCGGCGGCAGCGGCGCGCCGTACGGCTGCGGCAGCAGCGGCTGCTGCTGGTAGTACGGCTGCTGCTGCTGCGGCTGCAGGGGCGCGGCGGCCGGGTAACCAGCCGGGTACCCGCCATACCCTGTTGGTTGCTGCTGCTGCTGCTGGTACTGCGGCATGCCATGGCCTGCGGGCCCCGGTGCAGGCTGCTGCACCTGCCCCTGACCGTAGTAGCCAGGCTGCGCAGGACCAGCGGGCGGCTGCAGCTGCGCCGGCGCGGCCGCGGCCCGCAGCGCGCGCAGCCTCCCCTGAATTTCTGCCAGCAGGGGTTGAGGATAGATGCCGACCCAGGTGTTCAGAAGCTTGTCAAGTGGACGGTGCAGGCCCGGGCCGCCCGCTTGCCAAGTGTTGATAAAGACCTGCAGAGGGGTGCAGCAGCAGCAGGGAAGAGGCAACAAGCAGGGGGCGGGCAGGGAAGGGGTGGTGATGTAGTGGCGAGTACGATGCAGGGCAGTGCACTGAGAGTGCCGAGAGTTGGGCGGCGCGCCGCCGGCTGCTTGCAAGCAGCACCCAGAACCCGAAACACGCCCCGACTGCCCACGCACCTCTGGCAGAGAGGCCGCAAACAGCGTCTTGTAGGGCTCCCCCACCAGCTTGGACACACTGTCCAGCAGGTACAGCGCCGGCAGCTTCTGAGATGCAGATGCCTGCAGGCAAGGAGGGAGCAGGAGTCAAAACGGTGAAGTGAGAGGCTGGCCAGGGGGCGGGCGGGTGGGCGGGAGGCAGCGAAGCGCGTGCCAGTCAAACTGCAGCCAGGCCTGCCCCGCCGCGCTGCCCGAGCTCACTTGCAGCACCCGGCTGGTGATCAGCGCCGCCAGGCTAGGGGCGGAGTGGGGCTCCGTGGAGATGGCGTCTCTGGCTATCTCCGTCAGGACCACAATGTTCTTCTTCTCCACTGTCACCAGCTCAGTCAGGGCCTGCGCAAAAGCCACCACCAGGCTCGACTGCTGCGCCGTCATGGCCGCAGCAACCCCTGGTGCTGGTGACGCCCAGAGGATCCTAAGGATGCAGCAGATATGCGAGCTAAGAGGCACTAGACGCGTGAGAAGGGCCAGGGCGCCATGAATTTCGCAAGGGCGGGTGGAAGGGGAGGGTCTCATGCAGGCGCATCATCAGTGCGATGCCACCGGCAGAGCTTCATGGAAGACTGCGCGCAATTGAGTACAGCCCCCAAGGGCGCCGGGACCGGGCCAGCCGACAGGGACCTTGGACTCGCCAACTCCGATACTCTGCAGTCCTCTCCTATCTCTAGGCAGCTCTCCAAACTGGGCTGACTCCAATTACCCGTGCACATGCTGCCAGCAACCTCCTCCGCACTGCCAGCGTTGGGCGCGGCGCCGTCGCCGCCACCGCCGCCAGTGAATGGCTCCGCTGTGTGGCGGAAGCTGCACTGGCGCCTCCTGCCGCCGCTCTTCCTCGTCTCCCTTTGCTGCCAGCTGGACCGAGCCAACCTGTCGTTCGCAGCACTGCAAATGCGCCAGGACCTGCCCTGGTTCTCGCGCTCCGTGCAAGGCCTGGGCAGCGGTGAGCCGGTGTAGCGCTCGCACGTCGAGCGTGTGCGCATGCTGTGCGTGCTCGCAACCGGTGCATTTTCCCAGGTTGGGTTCCTCGGGCAGTAATGTGTGACGGCACTGACTCATTTGCTGCAGGCCTGTTCTTCATTGGCTACCTAGCACAGATCCCAGCCAACCTGGCCTGCGTCTCGCTGGGCCCCCGCCGCTGGCTGCCCATGATCCTCCTGGCGTGGGGCGCCGTGGCGGCCTGCTTTGCCGCCGTCAGCGGCACCGCCTCCTTCCTGGCGCTGCGCCTGCTCCTAGGAGTGGCAGAGGCGGGCGCTTACCCCTGCATCATGTACCTCCTCTCCCTCTTCTACCCACCACACCACCTGGGGCTGGCTTACTCCATGGTGGCCACCGCCACCGCAGCTGCAGGCCTGGCTGGCGGGCCCCTGGCAGCAGGTGCGGGCATGGGGTGCAGGCAACCTCATGCTATGACTCCTGGAATTCGGCCAGCTGCTTGTGCATCCGTCCCCGCCTGCACTCCTGGCCTGGCAGGCCGGCAGCCTGCCCGCACCCCGGTGCACCCTGCTCGCCCCTCCCCCGGCAGCCTGTGTCGCCGCTGCGCTGTTCTTACCAAACCTGCTTTCCCACCTTGCAAGCGCAGGCATCATGCAGCTAGAGGGCGCTGCCGGCCTGCGGGGCTGGCAGTGGCTGTTCTTGCTGGAGGGAGTCCCGCCCCTCCTGCTGGCCGCAGCGCTCCCATTCCTGCTGCCCTCCAGCCCCCTCACGGCACGCTTCTTGCAGCCGGCGGAGCAGCAGTGGCTGTGGCGGGAGGTCAGCGGTCGCAGCGGCGACGTGGAGCTGACGAGGCTGACAGTGACGGAGCGGGAAGCAGAGGCGGGAAAGCTGGGGGCAGAGGCAGATTGCGTGCTAGCAGCAGCAACAGCAGCAGCGGCAGCAGCAGCGGCAGGGGAGCCAGCAGGGCCAGCTGGGGGTGCAGGTGACAGTGAGCACCATGAGCTGCTGGCTGCACACAAGCAGGGAGGCGCATCAGGCGCGCAGTCGCCCAGAACCCCCGCAGGCAGCAGCAGCAGCAGCGCCGGTGGCACAGGCCTGCGTGCGGCGGCGCGCGCGGGGCTGTGCGACCGCCGGGTGTGGCACCTGGCTCTCGTCATGCTGCTCATTGATGTGACGATGAACGCGGTCAACTTCTGGCTGCCAACACTGGTGAAAGCCACCCTTCAGGGCCAGCTGCAGTCAGACGGTGGCAGCGGCAGCAGCGGTAGCAGCAGCAGCGGCAGCAGCAGCGTTAGCAGCAGCAGCGGTAGCAGCATGGACCTCTTGATCAAGGCCTCGCTCCTCACAGCCCTGCCCTTCTGTGGGGCTGCCGTGTGCATGGTGGCAAACGCGCACCACTCCAAGCGCCGCGCCGAGCGGCGCCTGCACACCGCGCTGCCCATGCTGGCAGCAGGCCTGGCGTTTGCAGCGCTGCCGCTGGCATCCGCCGCAGGCCCGGCGCTTGCCATAGCTGCGCTGACGGTGGCTGCCAGCGGCATCTGGGCGACGCACGGCCCGCTCTTCAGGTGGGAGTCTGGGTGGCTTGGTGGCCCGCACCGCCGGGGTCTGGCTGCCACAGTGTGTGGCTGACTGCATTCAGGCTGGTGCTCCCGGGCGCCTGCCTGCTCGCCCTGTGGGTGGGCCTTGTCGCTGGGCAGCACTCCCAACCAGCCCCTCCTGCAGCCTCTGGCACTGCCAACGCATGCCGCATGCTCCCTCACGGCTCCTTGGCCTGGCTTGTGCAGCTGGCCCGCCGCCTTCCTGGACCCAAAGGCCGCCGCGCTGGGCTTTGCGCTCGTCAAAACAGGGGGTGCCGTGGGCGGTTTCCTGGGCCCGGCAGCCATTGGCTGGATGGCGGATGCGCTGCATGGGTACACGGCGGCCATGCTGATGCTGGGAGGAGTGGCGGCGGCTGCCGCGGCGCTGGTCGGAGGTAGGTTGTCAACATCGGGCTGGAGGGGTTGGGCAGGGAGGGGCAGGGAGGGCCGGGGGGGACTTGCTGTGCGTGCTCTGCGTTCTTCGACGTGCCCTGCTTGCCGGGCGCCCTGTGCTTGCCATGCACCCCTCTGATGAGTCGCGCCCGTGGCCCGTGTAGTGTTTGACGATGCAGCGTAGGAGGGATGCCTACAGTACAGATTTAATATAAAATAAAGAGCAGCATGAGGCACGGCACGGTTCCAGGGGCGCCCCCAGCTGAATGGGCAGCACATGCAGTCTGGCGATGGCCGCCACGCCTGGCCTCCTGTTGTAAAGCTGCACCGCTGCACATGATACCAGGCCGCGAGCGTGGAACGCAGGGATGGTGCAGGCGGGTTGTGTGGTGCACCACAGCACGAGCCGTGTTGGGGTGCAAAGAGGAACACGCCGGCGTGGGAAGGGCATGGCTGGTACAGCAGCGGGTCACGGCAGGGTCCCAGCCGCCACAAGGTGCACACCTGGCGAGCAGGAGGCGGTTCCAGGCTACTTGACAATGAAACAGCTTGACACAAGCGAGCAGCAGTGTTGCCGTGCATGCATTTGCAGAGGAGGCAGCAGCTTGTATTGGCCCTTGCGGCGGCTGCGGCCGCGGCGGTGAGGTGTGCGAGGCCGGGTTGGCGCAAAAGGCCCTGGTTCTGCCCGTGCAAGCGCGCGCCTCGCCAGTTGCCTGGCCCAGCCGCCTCTTGTATGCACATCAACATTCCTGGGCTCGCCCATCAGTCGATTCATGTGTGGGCTGTGTCCGCAGCAGAGCCGCAGCAGCAGCACCTCTTGATATTTTCCGCCCTCCAGATTTGCTCCGTGAGGCATTCGGCGCCCAGTGCATCTCTGTCTCTGAAAGCATCACTGTTCGTATTGCAAGTCCATCCACACGAGTCTACTTCCAACCCTGTCTCCTACACCTCCCGAGGGCGTCCACTCGCTGTCAGACCTCCCCCTGCCGTGCGGGCTGCCTCCCTGCCTGGCTGAACAACATGGCCCAGAAATGGGCCGCGTGAGCGCCCAACACGGCGTCATGGGGGCGCCGGAGCGCGCTCCAGCCACCGGCGGGCCCAGCCCGCCTCCCGGCGCCGCCCATGAGGAGGAGAACTATGGTTCTCACCGTGTGACGCTCGCCTTCCGCAGCAGGTGGGCGAATGGGCGGGACCCTTAGCAATTTGGTCCGCGGGTGCTTGCAGCCGCTGTCGACTGCACGGGACTGTGAGCAGTGTCCGAAAGCCTGTGTCTTTGCCCCCTGCAGCGCCGTGGAGGGAGAGTTCATGGCGGGGGAGGCTGAAAGCAGGTGGCGCGTTCTGGCGCTCGTGGCCGGCTTCGACTGCGTCATGTTTGTAGTCAGGGTGGCCGCCAAGCTGGTCTCGGGGGCCGCCATCGGCTACAGCCTGCTGGCGCAGCTGGCCAACATGGCCCTCCTCTACTCCCTCACGGCCCTGCTCAACTCGCGGTCTCGCCGGCTGGGCAGCCGGGCAGCGCACCAGGTGGGCGATACGGGGCAGCCAATGTCGGGCTGCAAGCGCAGGAGGGCCCTGCGCAGGACGGGGGGCGGGGGAGCGGACCGCCGGCCTGTGCCGTCGCGTGCCGGGTACTGCACGCAGCCACCAGGCACAGGGGTGGTGTGCGCCCCCCATTAACCTGCCGCCATGCACCCGCATGTATCCGGCTGCAGGAGGAGGCGCTGCTGTGCTGCCTGATAGCCACAGCCATCAGCCTGCTGGTGCTGAGCCTGCGGCCGGGCAACGCCAGCGACTACGTCTATGCCGCCCTCTTCCTCACCTGCACCAGCTCAGTCCTGAAACTGCGCTGGTTTGTGGGCACAGTCGCGCTGGCGGTGCCGGTGGCTGTGGCCATCACCACCAACCTGCGCCTGCACATCGCCGCCGCCGCGCCAGGCACGTGCGCCGCCGCCGACCTCGGCAGTGGCGCCTGCCTGGCGGCGGATGCGGCAGCGGCGGGCGGCAGCGCCCGGCTCGTCGAGCTGGTCCCCGTGGGCCCGCTGCCGCTGGAGGCGCTGGTGCACGTCCTTGTGGCCTGGGCCGTCGGAGCCCTCATGGCCTTTGTGTCGGGTGCGCCCCCGCTGCCCGCCTGCTGCTGCTGCTGCTGCTGCTGCTGTCGACGCTGCTGTTGCCGGTACCTCTGCTGCTGCTGTGCTGCTGTCACCTCTGCTGCGATGCTGCTGTCGCTGCTGCCGATGTGTTGAGCTTCACAACCTGGCTGCTGCCGCTGCAGCAAGTGCCGCCTCCGCTGCCGCCTGCCGCGCCGGTGGTGTTGCTCACCCGCCCGCCCGCTCTCGTCCCCCGCTGCAGACAGCAACCGCCGCCAGTCGTTTGTGAGCCACCGGCAGGCGCTGGGCGCGGCCGCCAAGGAGCTTGGGGAGGTGCAGGCCCGGGTGCTCATGGAGCGTGAGCTGGCGGCGGCGCAGCAGCAGGCCGCTGCGCGCGCTCTGGTCGTGGCCAAGGAGAAGGCGGCCAACGAAGCCAAGAGCGAGTTCATGAGCCTGATGTGCCACGAAGTGCGCACACCCCTCAACGGCTGCCTGGCCAGCGCGGAGATGCTGCTGGACACGGAGCTGGACGTGAGTGGGGTGGAGCGGGATAAAACATGGCACAGGGTGTGAGTCTGGTTGTTTGAAAGCAGGGGGAAAGCCAGGCGTGGAGATGCTGCTGGACACAGACTTTGACATGAGGTGAAGTGACATGTGGCATCATGTGGTGGTGGGCTGCGGTGCTGTGAGCTGTAAGGAGATGCGGGAGGTGATGGAAGGGGAGGCCACTGTGGTGAGCTGGATGTGAGCCGTGGTTGTGGACATAAGTGACATGACATGGGTGACAAGGAGGTTGGGGGCCGGGGGCGCATCTGGCAGCAGATGTGCTGCTTGGCGGCTGGCAGGTCGGGGCCAGGGGGAAGCCAGTGTTGAAAATGCGGTTTTCGCGACGCTGGGCATGCGCGGAGCACAATGTTTCGTCTTATGCACCGGATTGTGGGGGCAACTCACGGGTGCGAGGCAGGTAAGTTGGAATTGGAACCTGCTGGCCACGTTGCTGGTTGCACCCCTCACCCTGCCCTCTCTCACCCCGCCCCCGCCCTCCCCTCCCCTCCCTCACTCACTGCAGGAGGACCAGCGGGAGCTGGCCAAGACCATCCGTGTCAGCGGCTCCATCCTGCTCTCCACAGTCTCCAACTTCCTCGACTTTTTCAAAATAGGTGCGCGCCCCGCTGTGCCGCCCGCTGTGGCCCCGCTGTGCCGCCTGCCCGTGCTCACGCCGGACCTCTCACCTCGCACGGCGGCTGCTCTCGCGCCTTGTGCAGCTGGCTGCTCTTGCACCCCTAGCGTTGCACGCCCCTAGCTGTCGGGCCCAGGGCTGCCGCCGCGCCCCGCGGGCCCAGCGCTGCCGCCGCGCCCCGCCCCCTGCGCCGCTGCCCTTCACCTTGCCCCCCCCCCCCCCTTGCCCCCGCCCCATCGCGCAACACCCACCCCATCCGTGCCCTTGCTGCTGCTGCTGCAGAAGCTGGCAAGCAGCTGGACATTGTGCGGTCCCCGTTGGACCTGCTGGACCTGGTCACGGATGTGCACTGCATCATAGAGGCCATGGTGGGGCGAGAGGTGAGGCGGCGCAGTGGGGAGGACAAGGGAGAGGTGGAGGGAGGGGGGAGCGTATTCAAGGGTTGGGGCATGAGAGGCGTTGTATCCTAACATACACGGTGGGACGCGGGTTGAATGGGGGCAGCAAGGGACGGGAGGGAGGGCATGAGTGAGGGAGCAGTTGGAGCTTGCGGCGGCTTTGCGCTGTCGCGGCAGGCTTGCAGTGCCGGCCCTCTTCCGCCTGCCTGCCTGCCTCTCCTGCTCCGCCCCTGTGCCTCACCTCTCCTCCCTTGCCCCCTTCCCGTCCCTGTCCCTCCCCCACAGCGTGGCATTGCGCTGCTGCCGCCTGACCTGGACGGTGCTCCGGCCACGGTGCTGGGCGACCCCTCCCGCATCTGCGGCATACTGCTCAACCTGTACACCAACGCGGGTGCGTGGGTTGGGGGTGGGGCATAAATGGGGGGTGCCTGGGTGCCGTCCAGCTTTACAAGGAAGCTCTGCTTTGCTGCAGAGCGTGATTTTTCCACCTTAGCGTGATTTTTTCCACCTTTGCGGGTGTGGCAGGCGAGGTGGGCGGCAGGGCGTGCTGCCCGTGATCCAGACGCCACCTGCCCCCATCCTTCCCCTGCGCGAGCTCCCCCACCGCCCACGCCCCTGACACCTCCGCTCCCCCCTGGCCCGTGCCCCCTGCCCTCCAACCTGCAGCCAAGTACACCAAGCGCGGCAGCATCGCGCTGCGGGTGCGCGTGGTGGGGCGCAACTATCGGCCCGACCCAACGGTGGCCCTGAGCTTCTGTGAAAGCAACGGCGCCTCGCGCGCCGACTCCCGAGCCTCCCGCTCCCTCAGCGCCTCCATGCCCGACTCTGCACCCAACACCAGCGGGCGCAGCACGCCCACCGGCGTGCTGGCCGGCGGCGCGGGCGGCGGCGGCGCCGGCGGCACCCACGCCGCTGGCCCCAGCAGATCCAGCGGCAAGCCCGGCAGCTCGGCGGCGCACGCGGCGGCGGCCTCCGGCGGCGGCGCGCACCCGCTGTACCGCCAGGGGGGCCGGCTGGAGCATGATTCGGCAGACTCTCTTCGGGAGGCCAGTGCTGCCAGCTCCAGCGCGGCGGCGGACGCTGCGGCGCTGCTCTCGCGCCAGGCCGAGGCGGCATGCGCTGGTGAGCCCGCCTGCCCGCCTGCAACCAACCCACCAAAGAGCCGTGTGTGTGTGTTTGCTTGCAGTTCCTGGGTGCCACGTAGTGCGCTCAGCTGCCCCTGTTGACCTGACCCCATCAACCCTCCCACCCCCCGGCTGCGCTAAAACAGCCCCGCCTTGCTGCACTGCCTGCCTCTCACCTTGCATCCGTCACTCTCTGTGCTCAGCTGCGCACCTCAACCACCTGCCTTCTCCCTACCCCCCGCCTGTTGCAGGCGTCCCCCACGCCATCATGTCTTCAGTCACCGAGGTGGACGGCTGGTGCAGCGTGCACAGCCAGGCGGACCCCCACTTCGTCAGTGAGTGCCTGCCTGCCCGCTGTCATGTGTTTACGTGTATTTGTGTGAGTGGGTGCTGCCGTGCCGTGCCGTGCTGTCTTGGCAGCGCTATGTGCACATGTGCAAGCTGCATGCCCCACGCCCAGGTCTGCGTTTTTGCGCCATTACACCATGATGGGCTACTCCGCCGTGCCTTGACCCTCCCGCCTCCTGCCCCCACCCTCCCCCACCCGCCACTCACCACCTGCAGTGCGCCACGCGCCCAGCAGCCACGCATGCGGCCCCTCCGCCGCCAGCGCCAGCAGCAGCGGCGAGGAGGAGGAGGGCGGGGAGCCGCGCTTCCTGTGCTTTGAAGTGATGGACACCGGGGTGGGGGTGTCGCACCAGGCGCTGGAGAGCTTGTTCCAGGACTATGTGCAGGTGGGTGGGAGGGGGGAGGGGGGAACCAGGGAGGGTGGATGAGCAACATGGAAAGGGGTGCATACCTGGAGGGAGAGAGGGAGGCCGCCGGGGGTGGGTGGCATGCCCATATGCCGGCGGTGGGACATGGGAGTGACGGCGGCTCTGCCCCAGGAGGTTGGCCGCAGCTCGTACCTTTCTGACCTCTCCCTCTGCCTCTTTGCTTCCATGTCCCCCTGGCCCCGCAGGGCACCGATGCCGAGATGCAGCGGCCGCGGGCCAAGGGCGGCACCGGCCTGGGCCTCAGCATCTGCTGCAAGCAGGTGGCTGTGCTGGGCGGCGCCATCGGCGCCCTCTCCAAGCCCACCTGCGGCTCCGTCTTCTGGTTCACCACCCCGCTCCTGCTGCCCCCCCGCGACAGCACCAGCGCCGACAGCCTGGAGGCAAGCAGCGAGGAGGAGGCGGCGGCGGCAGAGGCAGCGGCAGCCGCCGCGGCCGGCGATCCGCCGCCGCGCACGGCCGCCTCGCACGCTG